>JZKD02S1673690.1:343873-361962 GCA_000966675.3 Picea glauca | reverse complement strand
TGACATTATTGTTGCCCCCACCCCCCTACTCATAATCATAGCTTCCTAAAGACCAAGTAGTAACTAGAATTTCACAAATTTAGCTTCTATCAATGACTTCATGAAAATTTCATCAATATAATTATATATTCTACAACAAATAAGAGATGAAACATTCTCCTATATCAATTGCCAAACATAGTTTTCATGACGCTTCACATGCTTCATATTTCTTTAAGAAGTAGGGTTAGTAGCCACTTGTAATGGACTTTTATTGTCATAATACATTATATTGGTTCCATAGAAGGAAATTTGAGCTCACCCATCAAGTTACAAATTCATTGTCTTTGTGCCATCACTAATTGCACCTCTATATTTAGTTTTAGTTTTTGACAAGGAAACAACCTTCTATTTCTTGCATGACCAAATAATTGGACTAGACCCAAGATGAAACACACATTAGCTATAAGTCAAATTCCTATCATCTCGATCACTTTCCCAATTAGAATCAATGTATCTAATCAAGTGAACTTCTAGTTGTAATATTTAATATTGATTTGATATGTACCCTTGACATACCTATCAATCCTCTTTGTGTCCTTCAAATGGATCTCCTTTGGACCCTGCATGAACCTAGAGACAAAAATAATAGCAAAGGCAATGTCAAGTTGACTATTAGTTAAATAGGTAATACTGCCAAGAATTTGTATGTACATAGTAGCATCAACTTTTGGAGAATCACAGTCCTTAGTCAACTTCACTCCACAGTGAAACAAAGTAGAAATGGACTTGTATTTTTTCATATTGAATCTCTTCAAAATATCAAATGCATACTTGGGTTTAAAAATGAAGATACCATCATTCAATTGCATAACTTGAATGCCAAGAAATGAATGTAGTGTAGCCAAGTATACCATCTCAAAGGTCTTGTTCAATTTATCCTTCAAAATCACAATTAGATCATCACAACTTGTATTGATAATAAGATCATATACATATAAAGAAACAATTGGAACTACATCATTTGTATGTAACACATAAGTACTACGATCTGATTCAAAAAATTTGGAAGAAAAACTGAGAAAGAACTTATCAACCTTATCATACCATTTCCCTAGGAGCTTGTTTCAAACCATACAAGGATTTCTTCAATGGATACACCGAACACCCATCCTATGTTAAACCTATATGTTTCTCCATATAAATATCCTCAGTGAGAACCCCATTCCTACCATTGGGAAGAATAGAAAATAAGTCAATGCCCATGAAGGACGAAGAATGGGAGGTTCTCTATAGAAAGGAACTATGAACTATACAGCTGAGCCTGGCAGCATCGATAGCTTTTGATATTTAAAAAGAAAAGACAACAAAGGAGTTGATGGATGCATTGGATAAACTGTATGAAAAAACCTTCGCATCCAATAAGGTATTTCTAATGAAGATATTATTTAATATGAAGATGTCAGAAGGTGGGTTTGTTGAATATCATTTAAATGATTTTAATATGGTTACTCATCACCTAAGTTCTATAAAAGTGGACTTTGATGATGAGGTCAAGGCTCTTCTAATCATGTTTTCATTGCCAGAAAGATGGAATGGATTAGTCATGGTTGTAAGTAACTTTGTCTCTGGTTCAAACACTCTAAAATTTGATGATGTTGTTGGTGTTATAATTAATGAGGAAATGTGACGGAAAAGCACAGGTGAGACAGCAGGTAATGCATTAAACATGGATAATAGGGGAAGACCAAAGGATAGAGGAAATAGCTCAGGGAACCGCGGGAATTATAGGAAGGGAAGATCCAAATCCAGTCAAGGAAATATAGAGTGTTGGAATTGTGGGAAGAAAGGACATATGAAGAAACACTGCAGAGCTCCAAAGAAACAAAGAGATGGACATCAGGAGAAAAATTAGGAAGCAAATGTAACAGGTGATGTGTTACAAGATGCTTTGATTCTTTCTGCTGATAATATTTTTGAGTCTTAGGTAGTAGATTCAGGGGCTTCATTTCATGCAACACCTCATAAGAAACATTTTCTATATTGCGTTCAAGGTGATTTTGGATAGGCTCATTTGGGTGATGATGCACCATGCAAAATTGTTGGAATGGGTAAGGTAAAAATAAATAAAAATAATGAAAACCAATGGTTATTGAAAGAGGTAAGACATGTTCCAGATCTAAAGAAAAATATAATTTCAACATGGCAGTTGGAAAGTGAAGGTTGTATATCTATATTTACAGATAAGGCGTGGAAGGTCACCAAAGGATCATTGGTGATAGAAAAATGAGAGAAGGTAGGTACATTGTATTTATGTACAGGTAATATTGATTCTTCTATATCTTTAGATTCTACAGGAGTGGATACAACACTTTGGCATCATAGGCTTGGACACATGAGTGAGAAGGGGATGCAGATACTTCACAAAAGGAATTTGTTTCCAGATATTAAACAAATTGATTTGGATTTATATGAGCACTATGTTTATGGAAACCATAAGAGAGCCATATTTCCCAAAGTTGGAAAAGAAAATAAGAGTGAAAAGTTAGATCTTGTGCATACAGATGTATGGGGACCAGCTCATGTATCATCTCTTCGTGGCTCTCGTTATTATGTTACTTTTCTTGATGATGCAACTAGAAAAACTTGGGTTTATTGCATTCGACAAAAATATGATGTTTTTGACACTTTTAAGAAATCAAAAGCTTTGGTTGAGAATGAGACAGGAAAAAGGTTGAAGTGTCTCAGATCATACAATGGAGGTGAATATTACATAAAGGAGTATGATGATTATTGTTCATACCATGGGATTAGTAGAGAGAAGACATTTCCAAGAACACCACAAGAAAATGGTATGTCAGAAAGGATGAATAGGACCATCATGGAGCGTGCAAGGAGTATGACATTGCATGCAGGGTTGTCCTTACATTTCTGGGAAGATGTTGTAGGTATTGTTGTTTACTTAATAAACAGAGGACCTTCAAGCTCTTTGGATGGTGGAATTCCAAAGGAGGCATGGACAGGTAAAAAGGTAAACTATTCCTTTTTGAAAACTTGCAGTTGTGAAGCATTTTTCCATATTGATAAAGAAAATAGAACAAAGCTTGAGGAAAAATCCAAGAAGTGTACCTTTATTGGATACGATGTTAATGATTTTGGTTATCGCTTATGGGATTATGAAAATTAAAAAATCGTTAGGAGTAAAGATGCCATATTCAATGAGAAGGTCATGTAGAAAGATCAGTTGCAGGGAAAGAAACAGGAAAAAGAAAAATCAGAATACGCAGTGCTTGATGAGATCACTGAAAAATAAATTCCAAAGGTACCATAAAATCAAAATGTACAACAACAGGAGCAACATGTACCTCAAAATCCTACAAGTGTTGTTAGAAGATCTACCAGTTTAAGTAGACCCCCTGAATGATACTCTCCTTCATTGTATTATTTATTGTTGATTGATTCTGGTGAACCAGAAAGTTATGAAGAGGCAATGCAGGTAGACACTAAAAATAAGTGGGATCAATGCATGAAAGAGGAAATGGATTCCTTGGTAAATAACCAGACTTGGGTCTTGGTTCAGTTGCTTACAGGAAAAAGAGAATTTCAAAATAAATGGGTTTACAAGTTGAAGGAAGAAGATGGAGGGAAAAAGTGGTACAAGAATAGACTTGTTGTAAAGGAATTTACACAAAATAAAGGTATATATTTTGATGAAATATTTTCTCATGTTGTTAAGATGACTTCAATTAGGACTATTTTAAGTCTTGTGGTAGCATAATATTTGCATCTTGAACAATTAGATGTAAAAATAGCTTTTCTCCATGGGGATTTGGAGGAAGATATATATATGCAGCAACCATAGGGGTATGAGGTCAAAGGGAAGGAAAATTTGGTATGCAGGTTGAAGAAAAGCCTGTATGGCCTAAAGAAAGCTCCAAGGTATTGGTATTTGAAGTTTGACAGGTTTATGACAGAACAAGGTTATAGTAGATGTCATTCTAATCACTTTGTTTATTTTAAAAGGCTAGAAAATGGAAGCTATATTATCTTGCTATTGTATGTAGATTGTAGATTTTAACCTTGTACAAAATTTTACTACAAACAGATTTTCAATAAAAGAAAAGAAAAGATACAATGGAAAATACACACATTACACAGATATTTTTCCGCTGGAAACCAAATCGGGAAAACCAGCATATTTTATATTCATCCATTGTGATACATTGTTTACAATACAATATACATATAGGATCCAACGATATCCAAAACCCTAACCTAATGACTTGGATTAGTCAACAACCATGATTCCTTAACCAAAAATAGAAAACCATCAGCAAAAACCATGTGCCAAAAAATCGCCCAACAATGGACACGAAAATTGAGGTGACATGAAAAACGAGGCAAAAAATGCAAGTACATTTCCCTAGGAAAACAAATCTTGGGGGTGTTTCCCCCAAACCCCCCGGGCACAAAGAATATAACACATACCCAACATTCTCCCAGTTTTTGTTTTCTTCGCATACAAGGGGTTATAGGGTTACATAGTCAACAATCCAGGGTAGCAATGCCCATAGATCCTCTACACCAAGAGAACTTCTCAGTGCTCACAGATTTTGTTAATGAATCTGCAGCATTATTCAAAGTTTCCACCTTCATCAAAAACACTTTCTTTTCTTCAACCATGTCTCTCACAAAGTGATATCGAATATAAATATGCTTTGTCTTTGAATGATAAGTCGGGTTCTTCGCTAGAAAAATTGCACTTTGTCTATCACAATCTATCCTTAGAACTTGTTGTACCAAACCAATACCTGAACACAATATTTTTAACCATGATTATTCCTGACTTGCATGAGTGGTTTCCATGTATTCAACTTCTATAGTTGAAAGTGCCACTACAGCCTGTCTTTTTCTCATCCAACTTATTACTCCTCCAAACAGGTTAAACACATACCCGCTTGTAGATCTCCTACGATCCATATCTCCATCCTAGTATGCATCCACAAATCCACATATGTCCAACACTTTGTCCAATACCGGTCTTCCTTGGTAGCAAAAACCATAGCTAGCAATGCCACGCAAATACTTGAAAACCCTTTTTACTGTTGTTCAATGCTACTTCCCTAGTTTTGATATATACCTGCTCAAAACTCCCACTACATGTGAAATTTTCGATCTAGTACAAACCATTGCATACATCAAACTTCCAACTGCACTCACATATGGACCACGAGACATGTCCTCATCCTCTTCCTATTTCTTACGACACTGATCCACAAATAAATTTACACCAGCATGAATAGGGACCTTGACCGTTTTACATTCCTGCATATTGAACCTTTGCAATATTTTTGTGACATATTTTCTTTGATTTAACCAGAGTTTCCTCTTTTTCCGATCTCTTTTAATTTCCATGCCCAAAATGAAATTTGGAGCACCGAGATCCTTCATGTCAAATTTAGAGGACAACTAAGTTTTTGCATCCTGGATAATCTCCTTGTTTCTTCCTATCAGCAACATGTCATCCACATACAAGACCAAATAAATCAAATGATCACCAATTAATTGAAAATACACATAGAGATCCCCTTTGCTTCTTGTGAAGCCAAGTCCCGGTATATAAGTATGAAATTTTTTATACCACATCCTTGGTGATTGTTTTAAACCATATAGGGACTTTTTCATCTTACACACCAGCTCCTCCCTTCCCTTCACATCAAATCCTTATGGTTGCTTCATATAGATTTCTTCTTCCAGATCCCCATGTAGGAATGTTGTCTTCACATCCATCTGTTCTACTTCAAAATCAAATGTTGCAGCAACAAATAACAAAAATATTATAGAAGTTAACTTGGCAATAGGAGAAAAAATCTCACCAAAATCAATTCCCTCAACCTAGGAATAACCCTTTGCTACTAACCAAGCTTTGTATTTATCCACTTTTCCTTTTGCATTCAGCATCTTTTTAAATACCCATTTGTTGCCAATGGGATTTCCTCCAGTCAACAACTCCACTAGATCCCAAGCCTCATTATTATCCAAGGCAACCATTTCTTCATCCATGTTCTTTTTCACAAGTTTTCCATCCTTTGAATCCACTTCCTCCTTGACAGTTCTAGGAACATCATCAGTAATAGACAAAGAAAAATTTGAATGGAAATCAGATGGATTATACCTTTTTCGGTAGCCTTGTTTCTCGAACCAATCTCCTCAATACTGAAGTATGAGGATCTTCTTCTTCTGATTCCTATTCTTTTGTAGAGTCAGAGTCATTATCCTTTAAATCAAACTCTATTTTCTTTGGTTCTGCCTTACTTGGTAGGACTTCATCTTTAACAACATTCTTCATTTCTCTAAATACCACATATCGAATATACACAACCTTCCTAGTTTTTGGGTTCCAAATATTATAACCTTTGAGACCATCTTTATACCCAATAAAGATACACTTTTCAACATTCTTATCTAGCTTACTCATGTTTTCATTTGGAACATAAACATAAGACTCATAGCCAAATACCTTGAGATGTGTGAGAGAAGGTTTCTTACCAGTCCATACCTCTTGTGGAGTCTTGTCATCCAGCACTAATGAGGGTGATTTGTTGACTAGGTAACATGCAGTACCCACTGCCTCTGCATGTTAAAATAGAGGCGACATGAAAAAAGAGGCAAAAAATAAGACACATTTCCCAAGGAAAAAATTATCGGGGGCGCTACCCCCGCACGCCCGGCACAATGTAGTAAACATTATGGATGGTCGTGCAAAGAATATAACACATACCCAACATAGATGACATGATTGTTTCGGGGTCTAATATGCAGGATATAAATGTGCTCAAGAAGAAATTAGTTAATCCATTTGTGATGAAGGATTTGGGTGCTACAAAGAAAATCCTTGGTATGAGAATAAAAAGAGACGGAAAAATTTGTAATTTGACATTGTTGCAGGGTGAGTACATAGAGAAGGTGTTGGAGAGGTTTAGAATGCAGAATGAAAAACCAGTTGGTACACCTTTTTCCAGCCATTTCAAATTAACTAAGGAAATGTGTCCCAAGAGACAAGAGGAGATAGAATGCATGTCTAGGGCCCCTTATTCATCAGCATTTGGCAGCTTGATGTATGTGATGGTTTGCACAAGACCAGATATTGCACATGCAGTGGGAGTTGTGACCAGGTATATGAACAATCCAAGTAAAGAACATTGGGAGGTAGTAAAGTGGATTCTCATGTATTTGAGAGGTACTTCTACTCGTGCATTATGTTTTGGAGGTTTAGACATGGCTCTACAAGGATATGTTGATTCAGATATGGCAGGTGATAAAGATAGCAGGAGGAGAACCATAGGGTATGTTTTTACTATAGGTGGAATAACAGTAAGTTGTATTTCAAAACTACAAAAGGTTGTTTCACTTTCAACAATGGAAGTAGAGCATGTTGTTGCTACAGAGGCTAGTAAAGAGATGATTTGGTTACAAAGGTTTATGAAGGAATTGGAAAAGAAGTAGGAGAATAATAGGTTGTATTACGAAAGCGAGAGTGTCATTTGTTAGCGTCGGAAGTCACTCCTGGATTGCTTGCAGGAGCAGAGCCCGACACCCATCAGTTTAATGTCACGATCTATTTAAAGGGATGATCAAATGGAGGTAAGACTCAAGGAAACATCATTCTAACTTGGGGACTCGGTCTGGTATGTAAAGAACCAAGGAGGTATGGAATTCTAACTTCAGCCAGTGGCTTGATTAAAAGATGATCAAGTAGAAGACTTAGTAGGAAGAGTGAACAAACAACTTGGGCAACAGGCTTTCGGTAGTTTTCAGAAGAAAGACACTGAAAGAAAGATCCGCTTGGTTCAAGGTCTCAAAGAACTGAAAGGGGACTTGACTGGATCCTCCAATTCCAAGTCACTCAGTGTTGGGGAAACCACAAGAACTGATTAGAGACAGTGAAGCTATTACAGTGATCCATTACAACATCATCCTATAAAGCTACAGCTCGACTGGATCCTCCAATTCCAAGCTGCTCTAACACAGTGTAAACAGAGAAATGAAAGAAATTGGCATCCATAAGGTAAGAAGTCTCAAAAGCTCATACATAACTAGAATAGCAGTGCTTCATTAAAACTTTATAACCGGGAGCTCAGCTCAACCATCGATCCCACTCAAATGTGAGAAAACTTCTCTAAATAATTAGAACAAAAACATAGAAGCCAGTTCGAGACATCGCATTGAAGACATTACGTCTTCATTCTTACTGCACCTGCAGTCTCTGGACAGTCGTGAACTTCAGTCAGATGCAATCGCACTCTAATAGGACCTGTGAATGAATTGACAAGCTTACAGTCATTTCTAGACTTTCCATTTATGATGGAAACGAAGTCCAACCACCATCAACTGCTGCAATAATTGTTTTATCTAGACCGGGAAAGGCCACGGTCGACTTTGTACCTATGGGACATGGGGGCCTTCTCATTCTGTCGTTTGGATTTGCTCGGAGTATTTATGGCGAGACTAGCAGGTAGACATGGAGGCCGTCGTGATGACTGGAGGACTCGACGTGAAGTGGCGAATGGACGGTGATCAGGCAGGGGTGACTTGGCATGCTTGGTGTGGATATGAGATGAGGAGAGGCCATGTGGATGGATGTGGCAGAAGGAAAGCGATAGGACAAATGCAAGTGGAAAAATCCATGGGCTTTGAAGTATACGAGCCAGGTGGAGGAACATAGGGGCCGAGAAACTTTGTTGGCATGACACAGGGATATGATGTGGCGGAAAGGGATAGGTATGTGATGAGGTTTCAGGGTTTCGGGGTTTCAGGATTCGCGAGTTTGAGATGCACGAACTCCTTGCCTCCGGTATCTCCGATTTTCCGATTGTCGATGCGCCTTCCATGCTAGCCCTTTGACTAGGCCTTGGTCCAAGCGACCACTGTCATATGCCCTCGACCATACTTTCCATCGGGATTTCACGGCTTGCGGTGTCAACAAACGCGCATCCTCCAGACTCACGATTTCCCAAAACCCGATGGATCATGGCCGTTGACTTGTCAATGGTCTGCTTCCTATCAAAAAAGCCTGCCACCTGTCCTCCATGATTGATAGTTATTCCCTGTCGATCGGGAAATTGTGTATTGCGATTCTGCGATGCATAAAATTCTCGCTCCCGAGATCTCCGATATCCCGATGGCTTCAAGTTCCCCGATGGGCGCTTCCCTGTTGGGAATTTCCTACTAGTGTCAATATTCCACCACGCGTCCTTTCCTAAACGGACAGTCTGGATCTCTTTCACTGCTTCTCATGTCCATGATCAGGCTCACTTGTTTAAATCGGTCCCCAAGTAGATTTCTTCTGTGTGTTGCGCTTGGGCATCTATCGCACAATCCTGCAAACGTGCGTACCTTTGTTCCCCGATACCACAATTGTTTCTAACATTAGGCTCCATGGGGGATAGAGTCGTCCCTGAGATGCTCTAAGGACTCATTTTGCAGTTCCAGTGCCTCGTTTTTGGGCAATGGAGTCATTATTAAGTCGCAAAAATTAAAACAGAAACGAACCAAGAAACAAAAAGAACAATATTTACAAACAAAGGAACCATCGGAGGCTCAGACAAAACATTTCTTTAGGAAGTACCCATTCACTAGGCAGTTGAAGACTTCTTCACCTTCCAAATCTTGCAACTTATATGTTTTATTTGAGAAAGTCTCGGAGATTCTAAAAGGCCCAATCCACAGGGCTTCAAATTTGTTGTGTTTGCCCTTATCTTGTTTAGGAGCATCCCATTTCAGCACCAGGTCTCCCATCTGGAACCTCTCCTTCTTGGCCTTCCTATCGAAGACCTGCTTGATTTTTTGCTGATGGTCCTGAATCCTATCCACTGTCTGTTCCATGGCCTCCTGGACCTCTACTAGTTGATGAATCCTTCTGACCATGTCGTTGGGCTCTTCTTGATAATCCTAGAGGAATTTTTCTACAGGATGAGCCAGCTGGGAAGGGAAGACAACTTTGGCTCCGTAGACTAACTGGAAAGGGGAGAGACCTGTAGATCTCTTTGTAGTCATCCGATCAGCCCATAGGGCGAATTTCAGCTTTGAATTCCAAGCCCTTTTGTTGTCTTCCAACAACCTTTTGATGATCCTTATCAAGATTTTGTTGGAGGATTCCACTAGACCGTTGCCCTGTGGATAATATGGAGTGGAGTGAATCAATTTGATCCCAAACTGCTCAAAGAACTTGGCTAGTGGTTCAGACCCGAAAGCGGCTGCATTATCAGTGACAATCTTATTTGAGAAGTCGAACCTTGTGATGAGATCCTCCAAGAATCCAATGATTACCTTGTGGGAAGCACTCCTGGTGGGGATAGCTTCAATCCACTTGGTAAATAAATCTGTAGCAGTCAGGATCCACCTGTGTTTCCCACTGGAGGCAGTGTAAATTTCTCCAATGAAATCTAGGCCCCACTGTTGGAAAGGCCCTGAAACCACCACCGGATTCAACGGTAGAGACCTGAGCTGTTGCTTTCCTGCAAATTTTTGACATTTGATGCAGGCTCTGACCTTTTTGTAGACATCAGCAAACACGGTAGGCCAGTAGTATCCAGCCCTGAGGATTTTGTGGGCTGTGGCTCTCTAGAAATGGTGCCCTCCACACAGGCCGCTGTGAAATTCAGCCATGATCATCTCAGCCTCTGGTGGACTCATGCATTTTAAAATCACCCCCAGAGGGTCTTTCCAATATAACACTTGATCGATCAGGCAGTATCTAACTGCTTTGAGCTTTAAATCTCTTGCTTTTCTTTTTTGTAGGCCGTCTGGAGGCCGCAGCTCCTGCAGAAAGTATATTACATCCTTATACCAAGGACATCGAGCCAATGGGGGCTCTCTTTGATGGTCTACGTCTGGCAGTCGATGCTTCTGAATACCTGAGCATTCGTTGATGAAACTTATCCCCAACGCTTGGTAGTTTGCTTCAGCCAACAGCTTGGCTAAACCTTTCCCTTTGATCAATTTGGTTGGCTTTATTTCCAAGTCAAATTCCAGGATTTTGGCTATCCATTTACTCCTTTTCCCGTCCATATCAGGTTGAATAAGAATGTATTTAACAGTAGCTGAGGGGACATAGGCGATGATCTTTGACTACAAGATGTAGGTTCTAAAATCTTTGAGAGCTTTTACTAGAGCATAAGCCTACTTTTCCATAGTGTCATACCTGATTTCGGCATCCCTCAATGCATGACTGAAATAAGCAATAGGCTGCTCTAGCCCACTGTCATTTGTCTGTAATAGGACAGCAGCCACTGTGTCAGGTGAGGAAAAGTAGAAAATAAGGAAATCCTTTGAGTAGTCAAGACAGATAAGCACAGGAGCTTTAGTCAGGGCCTTCTTGATTTGTTCAAAGGAATGTCGCTATTGAGGGGTCCACCTCACTTCATTCTCTTTCTTTAACATGGTTGTTATAAGCTTTACCTCTTTAGCAAAGTTAGGCACAAATCTCCTCAAAAAATTAATTTTACCGAGGAAAGATTGGACCTCCTTCTTGGACCTTGGGATCGATAAGGCTTGTATCGCCTCAACTCTGTTGGGGTCAATCCTGACTCCTCCTGCTGATACTATGTGGCCTAGTAACTTTTCCTCCTGCAGGGCGAATAGAGACTTCTTTGGGTTTAATGAAATGCCAAACTTTCTACATTTCAAGAAAAATTTTCTGAGATGGTGACAGTGTTCTTTATCATATTTTGAAAACACTGTGATGTCATCCAGATAAACGACCACAAATTTATCCTTTTCCCCAATGAAAGCTATGTCCATGGCATGCTGGAACGTCGCCCCTGCATTCATTAGTCCGAATGGCATCTTGGCATACATGAATGTGCCCCATGGAGTGGTGAATGTTGTATTTTCCCTATCCTCAGGCAGAACAGAGACCTAATTGTAGCTAGAGAAACCATCAACCATAGACATCCTGGAAGCTCCTGTCACCCTCTGCAGTATATGTTCCATCTTTGGCAAGGGGTAGTTATCCTTACGTGAGCTTCTGTTCAGGTTTCTCAAGTCTACACAGAGTCAGATTTCTCCATTCTTTTTTCTTACTGGCACCAAGTTAGCCACCCACTCTGAATATCTTAGTGGCAGAATGATCTCAACTTGAAGAAGCTTCTTCACTTCGCTCTCCATGATAGGCAGCAGCATGGGATTAATCTGTCTCAGCTTCTACCTGAATGGATTTGCTTCCTCCTTTAATGGAATTTTATGCTCGATGACAGAGGTGTCATATGTTTTGAGGTCTTCGTAGGTCCAGGCAAACACATCAGCGAATTTCCTCAAAAGTCCAATGTATTCGGACCTCTGCTCCTCTGTCAGACTCTTTGACAATTTGACAAACTTGGGCTCGCCCTTGGTCCCAATGTTGCACTGAATAGTACCAGCATCCTCCTCTGAGACCTTTCCCTTTAACGATACATCATTTCCATCAAAAATTCTTTCCAAAGGAACCAGTCCCCTTGGGATATGATTGGTGGGCAGCTATACAATTTCACGCTCTGCAATCCTATTCATAAAATCACCCCCATCATTCTTTTCTTCAGAGAGAGAATCTTGGTCGATATGCATTTCTGAAAATTCCTCAACAATCTCCAAGAACCTCTTGACCTCGAGATCATCCTCAAACACCTTCTAATGTTTGACGTTGTCAGGTATGGAGGGCCTGTATTTTACCTCTACATCATATCTGAATTTGGGTGGCAAGGGCACTTTGAAAAGGCTAGCTGATGTAGCCAAGGAATCTTCCATTGTGTTCTCCTCTCTTGGGATGAATGAAATGTTGAATGCTGAGAAGAAATTGTCGACTAGGTCCCACACCTCATTTCTATAGCTTCTGATTTGAGGATGTTTAGCCTAATAAGCATTCCTGATCTACCGAACTACCAACTCTACATCATCGAACACTGCTACTTCCTGAATTCCCATTTCCCTCGCAGCTCTCAATCCCAGAACAAGAGCTTCATATTCTGCCACATTGTTGGTAGCTTCAAATTCTAATTTGTATGACAGAGATATGGTTTCCTGAGTAGGTGACACAAAAACCACCCCAGCTCCAGCACCTTCCCTGGAAGAGGCTCCATCAAAGAACATTTTCCAAATGGGGGTGACGGAGGGAGGAGGTTTAGGGGAAATGGTGGACTATTTTCTGAGTTTGAGAGGAGGCTCGGGAGCATGGGTGAGTTGTAGTAAACTGGAGCCTAAATCAGTGTCCAAGGCAAATATGGAATGATTGGTGGGGTTAGCTTCATCATTGATTATGTAGGCCAGTTGGGCTTCCCTATATAGTCTTCTATGCTCTCCTCCGAATACTGGGATAGTAGCGTACGTGAGGTCCATCTGCAAGGTTCCCCCGAGTCTTTTTATCCAAGATCTTGATAACATCATACCGAACTTGGGGGGAACATCGGCCACTACGATATCCATGACCACACTTTTCATGGGCAGTTGAAATAAGGTCACAACCAGGTCCTTAATAACTCCAAGACACTGAACTCTCCTGGAGTCAAAAGAATAGAGGTCATGATAGGCTCGGGTGACTTCTAGTCCTAATTCTTCCATGACAGTTTTGGGCATGAGGTTGTGAGAAGCCCCTGAATCCATCAGGGAGTTGTGCAACACTTTATCATGTATGTTCAGGGATGTGTAGAAAGGGGGGGATGAGTCATCTCTATTTTCTACCATGGGGCCCAGGACAACTGCTAGCTTTTCGTCTTGGAGGTTTATGGAGTCTATGGGAGGGCATGAGGCTTCAAACTATAAAAGCTCAGAGAATCATTTTTTAAATTCTTCATGTTTAATCAGCTCAGTGAGGGGCACGGGGATCTTGATCTTTTGGATCTCATACTCAAAGTTAAAAGAAGATGTAGGCTTTGGAATTTCTTTTATCTCAGAAACATGATTATGGAAAACGGGAGAGAGGGGTTGGGCCTTCTTACCTCTGTGGTTGTCGACTACTGCATTAGCAGGTTTCTTTGTCCTAGTGGATCGCTCAGGAATATCGGGTGTTGTTGTCCCTTTGTCGGAACTCAAGTTATACCTGCCTCGGTCATCGCTAACCTTGTCTCCCTTGCTCAATTCATTTAGCTGACTGCTCATGAAAGACTCCTCGTATGCTGATTGAGTCAGATGAGGAAAAGGAGGAGCGTCTTCTAAGCAGTGGATTTCAGGGCCCGGCTCATCTGTCTCTCTTTCTTCCTCATCGGCCACCAAATGGTTTTGAAAAGGGGCCTAAATTTTCTGGTCTTCTCTGTCTCTTCCTCTCTCTCTTTGCATATTAGGGGGAGTAATTATTTGACCTCCTAAAACCTCCTTTATTTTCGACGATTTGAGGGCCTTTATATGCTTGCCTCCCTTCCACCTTCATTCTTTCCATCTCTACAGACAGAGACTTCACCATCTTGGTCAGCTCATCTACATGAAGGTGGGGTCCCGATGGGCCAGAGGTTGAGGCTTCGGATTTTCCCTTTCTTCTGCCTGCGTCAGCCTCGTTCCTCAATCTATCGGCTGCTAATACATTGGATTCCACTTCTATGGCCGCATATTGCATTTGGGCTAAAGTGGTGGCTCTTCTCTCTCTCAACAAGAGGCATAAATCGAGGTCGAACGTGCTAGCATACGAAATCTTAGCTGAGGCTTCTGAAGGCTTTATCTCTGTCGGGATCTTGTTATACATCTTATTAAATCTTTTGGAGAAGTCGGAGACAAACTCTCCATCCATCTTCTTTAAAGACCCGAACTCTGTCATGTAATACATAAAATCCTTCCTATCTCCCCACTGTCTCAGGAAAGAATTATCAAGAGCTTCAATCCCAGAAATAGACCCCGAAGCCAATCCTCTAAACCACTTCCTCACCTCGCCATCCAGGCTCTGGACGAAGACTCTCATCCAAACATCTTCATTCTCAATGTTGAGGTTATCTGCATAACTGTAGAAAGCAGTCAGGTGTTCTTCGACAGTTATGTCTCCTTCCCCAGTGAACTTGGGCATATATTTCAAGTAATCTCCAGCAGGGAGAGGATTCATGGGATTAGGTAAGATCAAGGGAGCGTACCTAGCAGCAACTATGGCATCCATCCTATTCATAGGGGGATTAGCACCAGCCATATGAATATTAGGTGAAGGAGATCTTGGAGGAGAAGGAGTTCGCGAAGGGATTGCTGAGAATGAGTCTCTAATGGGAGTGGGGAACAAGAGGGGATTTAAAGAGAAGGCTATCGAGCTCAAGTCAGCGGGTGCTCCTCTTTGTACAGGAGTGGTTAAGTTGGGCGTAGGGAAATCTTCTGTGGTCCCGGCCCAATTCCAAGGGACAGTTTCAGGGGAGAAGGAAGTGACAAAGTCTTGTCCCTCTGGTCCCAGACCAGGAGAGGAAAACTCAACAGGAGCACTCCCAAAATTTAGGAAACAGGAAACTGCAGAGACAAGCCTATCAAATAACTGAGGAGGAGAAAAAGAAGCTCCAATAGAAGGATATGGTAGATTACCTGGTTCGATGGTGGACGCTTCTTCTTCAAAGGCCTTTCCCCTTCTGAGCACTACTTCTGGATCTGTTTTGGGTGTAGATAGAGGCAGTTGTGGGTGAGACCGCGTATGCCTACCTCTGAAAGCCACAATTATCAGAGCAGGTTCTTCCCAGCGGAGTTGTCACAATGGAGTCGCCAGGTGCAAATTAGCAATCTAGAAAGGATCTGATAATCCGATGCACCTTCAGATTCAGAGGCTCAATGTCGTTCTACCCAGGGAAAATATTCAATTTCGTCCCCGGCAACGGTGCCAGAAATGTTAGCGTTGGAAGTCACTCCTGGATTGCTTGCAGGAGCAGAGCCCGACACCCATCAGTTTAATGTCACGATCTGTTTAAAGGGATGATCAAATGGAGGTAAGACTCAAGGAAACATCATTCTAACTCAAGGATTGGGTCTGGTATGTAAAGAACCAAGGAGGTCTGGAATCCTAACTTCAGCCAGTGGCTTGATTAAAAGATGATCAGGTGGAAGACTTAGTAGGAAGAGTTAACAAACAACTTGGGCAGCAGGATTTCGGCAGTTTGCAGAAGAAAGACACTGAAAGCAAGATCATCTTGGTTCAGGGTCTCAAGGAACTGAAAGGGGACTTGACTGGATCCTTCAATTCCAAGTCACTCAGCACTGGGGAAACCACAAGAACTGATTAGAGACAGTGCAACTATTACAGTGATCCATTACAACATCATCCTATAAAGCTACAGCTCGACTGGATCCTCCAATTCCGAGCTGCTCTAACACAGTGTAAACAGAGACATGAAAGAAACTGGCATCCATAAGGCAAGAAGTCTCAAAAGCTCATACATAACCAGACTAACAGTGCTTCATTAAAAATTTACAACCGGGAGTTCATCTCAACCATCGATCCCACTCAAATGTGAGAAAACTTCTCTAAATAATTAGAGGAAAAACATAGAAGCTAGTTTGAGACATCGCATTGAAGACATTACATCTTCATGCTTACTGTACCTACAGTCTCTGGACAGTCGTGAACTTCAGTCAGATGCAATCGCGCTCTAATAGGACCTGTGAATGAATTGACAAGCTTACAGTCATTTTCGGACTTTCCATTTATGGTGGAAACGATGTCCAACCACCATCAACTACTGCAATAACTATTTTATCTGGACTGGGAAAGGCCACGGTTGACTCTGTACCTACAGGACATGGGAGCCTTCTCATTCTGTCGTTTGGATTTGCTCAGAGTATTTACGGCGAGACTAGCGGGCAGACGTGGAGGCCGTCATGATGACTGGAGGACTCGACGTGAAGTGGCAAATGGACGATGATCAGGCAGGGGTGACTTGGCATGCTTGGTGTGGATATGAGATGAGGAGAGGCCATGTGGATGGATGTGGCAGAAGGAAAGCGATAGGACAAATGCAAGTGGCAGAATCCATGGGCTTTGAAGTATACGAGCCATGTGGAGGAACACAGGGGCCAGGAAACTGTGGTTGGCATGACACAAGGATATGACGTGGCGGCAAGGGATAGGTACGTGATGAGGTTTCGGGGTTTCGGGGTTTCGAGATTCGTGAGTTTGAGATGCGCGAACTCCTTGCCTCCGGGATCTCTGATTTTTCGATTGCCGATGCGCCTTCCATGCTAGCCCTTTGACTAGGCCTTGGTCCAAGTGACCACTATCATATTCCCTCGACCATACTTTCCATCGGGATTTTCCAGCTTGCGGTGTCAACAAACACGCATCCTCTGGACTTGCGATTTCCCAAAACCCGATGGCTCATGGTCGTTGACCTGTCAACGGTCCGCTTCCTGTCACGAAATCCTACCACCTGTCCTCCATGATTGATAGATGTTCCCTGTCGATCGGGAAATCATGTATCATGATTCTGCAATGCATAAAATTCTCGCTCCCGGGATCTCCGATATCCCGATGGCTTCAAGTTCCCCGATGGGCGCTTCCCTATCGGGGCTTTCCTACTGGTGTCGATCTTCCGCCACGCGTCCTTTCCTAAATGGACGGTCTGGATCTCTTTCGCTACTTCTCATGTCCATGATCAGGCTCGCTTGTTTAACTCGGTCCCCAAGCAAATTTCTTCTGTGTGTTGTGCTTGGGCATCTATCACGCAATCCTGCAGACGTGCGTACCTTTGTTCCCCGATACCACAATTGTTGATAACACCATTCATCTTGAAAATAACGCATCCTTTCATTCTAATACTAAAAATATACAACTAAGGTAGCATTTCATACGATCTGTCTTGGAAGATGGACATTTGAAGTTGGAAAAGATACATACTAGCCAAAATCCTGCATACATGTTAACAAAGGGAGTAACCAGGGAGAAACTGAGTTCCTGCTCATTTTCAGTTGGTCTTCAAGCATGAAGGTGAAGATGAGAAATTTTCTAGGTCCAAGGTGGAGTATAGTTCAGCAGGTACAACAGTAGTGGAGTTGTTTTGATCAGTCTCCAAGTAGGAGATTGTTGGTTATGGAGCCTAATTATCTTCATGATTCAAATGTTTGTTTCAACCGTGTTTGGACCCCATTCCCTAGCGGGGGGTGTGGAGGTATTTCCCCCCCACAACTATCGC
>JZKD02S1673690.1:309424-332558 GCA_000966675.3 Picea glauca | reverse complement strand
ATGATGTTGGTACATATTGATGAGTCATAGTTGATGAGTAGTTGACACATGATTGGTACATACTTGGTACATGTTTGGATGCACTTTTTTATGGTACAGGTTGATTACAGGTTGAGGTACAGGTTTGTGCATGGTTGATGCACTTGTTTATGGTACAGGTTGATTACAGGTAGATGCATAGTTCAAATTTATTGGTACAGGTTTACAATGGTATATCCCATAGCAGTGTGACAGTGGTTCCATCATTCTATTTCTACTTCAGGGTGGCAGGACGGGGCAAGGACAGGTGGATGTAGCCACCTTCCGGTTGTAGTCGGAGAACATTGGGGGTTGTAGCTTCCTTCTGGTTGTAGCCAGAGAATTGGGGAGTTGGAGCTCCCCTCAGGTTGTAGCCTGAGAAATAGGGGGTTGGAGCCTCCTTCCAGTTGCAGCTAGAAAACAAAGGAATTTAGTGCTTCCAATGAATGTAATTATTCAAGACATATAAGAAAAAGCATTCCATGGTTTTCTCCCGATTTGGGTTTCCACGTAAAACACTGGTATACAGTGTATGTGTGTGATTGTTTATTTCTTACTGCTCATTATTGGATAATAATTCTACATTGATATAACATTTGAAAAAAAAGGATTATAATTACGTTATTATTGATTCACACCCCCCCCCTCTCAGTAATCCAACATAATCAACATAGTACAAAAATAATTAAAGGTATAGTCATTATCATCTCCTTTCTTTGAAGTCCATTTTTTGAGAAGTGTGTAGTGGAAAACAACATAAGTTGTTTTCAAATTGATCAAGATCAATTCTGTCAGTTGATCTTCCTTCTTTTGGAAATTTTTTCCACATTTAGATAGCTTCAACTGTAGCTCCTTAACATGAGCCAAATAATCCTCAATTGTGTCAAAAGAGAGAGGTTCCAAAGAGATCAATTGTTTCTCACATTGCATAACCTAACTTTATTCAATTTATTCTAGGTTTCATTTAGACAAGTGATCCCACCGGTATCGAACTAGATCTCCCTTGATATGTAAGTTATCATGACACCTACAATGTTAGGATCCAACATCTTAAAAATGATAAAAGTCAATGAAACAGTCCACTTCTAGGGGAAACCTCCTTCGACAATATATCCAATTCAGAATACAATATGAGATGTGATAAGAATATACTAATACTAGGTCTCCTTGGTATATATATATATATATATAGGAGACAAAGGGTATAATTATAATGAAAGGGTACCATGAAGGGTTCTAGCTGACATACAATTATAATACTATAAATGTAATAATTCAATATATAGGGATTAATAAGGGGTTTTACACATAAAATGGGGATTCATCTAAGTATTAGCATGCCCCTCCCCTTAAAACAAGTGTTTTCCTCAACACTTGACTAATTGTGGATGTTTCTGCATGAAGAACTCATCTTCCCATGTTGCCTCTTCCACTGGTAGGTTCTTCCATTTGACGAGGTACTCTGTGATTGCTCAATTTCTTAGTTTCTTAATACTTGTTTAAAAGATTTTTTTTGGTTCTAATATTATTTTCCCTTCTTCATTAATCTCGGTTAAAATAGTTTGAAATAGGATCTTGTTTCCAATTACCTTCTTTAAGAAATAAACATGGAAGACTTGATGTACATGGGAAGATAGCGGCAACCCCCATTTGTAAGCCATACTTCCAATCCTGTGCGAAACCTTATAGGGGCCATAATATTTGGGTTCTAATTTAGTGTCCTTATTTTGTTTCTTGAGGGACATATGTTTATATGGATGTAGCCTTAGAAATTCCCAATCCCCTACTTCAAATTCCCTTTCACTACGATGTTGATCTGCTTGTTGTTTCATCTTATTTTGTGCCATAACCAAGTTGTCCTTCAATAGTTTTTGAACATCTTGTTGGTTCCCTATGTGGTCCTCCACTTCTTGAACCTTTTTATTCCCTTTCAAGGGTGATGTAATGGATGGAGGATGATATCCATAAAGTGCTAGAAATGGGGATATTTTTGATGAATTGTGGAAGGATGTGTTGTACCACCATTCCACCAAGGGAAACCACTTAACCCATTGTGTCTTTTTATCGAATGCAAAACATCAAATATATCCTTCTAGATATTTTATTCACAGTCTCAATTTTCCCATTGGATTGAGGGTGGTATGATGATCTATGAGCTAATTGAGTACCCAAACAAAAAAATAATTCAGTCCAAAAAGTTCCAGTGAAAATTGGAACTCTGTCACTTACAATAATCTTGGGGACTCCATGTAGCTTTTGAATTGTTTCCATGAATTTTGCGGCTAATGTACTTACTTTAAAAGGATGATAATGATAGAAAAAATGGGCATAGTTTGTTAGTTTATCCACTACGACCATGATGACATTATTTCCTTTGGATTTGGGTAAACATGTAATAAAATCCATTGAAACGTCTTCCCAACGTTGACTTGGTATAGATAATGGTTGTAGGAGACCTGGCATCTTGATTGTTTCTCCCTTATTTTATTGGTAGACTAAACATTCAAACCCAAACTTTTGAACATCAATTTTAATACCTTCCTATAAAACATCCCTCTTGATCTTGTGGTATGTTTTCAAGAATCATGAATGTCCTCCTATAGGAGAAGTGTGCAATTCTAGAAGGAAATTTTGTTTGAGTTGGGAATTATTACATAAATATAGAATATAATGATACCATAGAAAATAATTATTCCATACAAATTATCTAACAAATTGGGGTCCTCATGTAGTTGTTGAGTTATATTGCATACCTCTTGATCTTGCTTCCATTCTATCCTTATTTCTTCCACCCAATCAGATTGCATGATAGATATAGTACATAGTGAATCTTTTGTTTCTTATTATTTCTTTGAAAGGTAATTTACCACAATATTGTGTTTTCCTTTTTTGTATATAATTTCAAAGTCAACCTAGCATCTTTGTAACCCATTTTTGTTTCTCTTATAAATACAATTGTTGCTCCAAGAAATACTTCAAACTATCATGATCTATTTTTACTTTGAAGTGTCTTCTTATTAGGTAAGGGTGCCATTTCTAAATTGCATGTAGTATGGCCAACATTTATTTTTCATAAATGAGTTTGACTATGTTGTTTCCTTTAAGTTGGCTTCTTTCAAAGGAAAGGTTCATTCCTTCTTGCATTGAAACTGCACCAATTCCATGCCTGAGGAATCACACACCACAATAAATGTTTTTGTAAAGTCCATTGTGGCCAGGATGGGAGCAAGGGTGGTTTTAAGAAACATAATTTTTCCATCCTCTAGACAATGTTGCAAGCATTAGGGGTTATGTTTGTCAAGGTTCTCACTGTACACTCTTGTATATCCCTCTATCAGTTTTGATTATATTTCACCACAAAGTTCATATGTGTTTATCCTGACCACTACTTATGTCAAGCTTGGGATATATTAATATTTTCTCTACCACTTATATTATGGATTCTTTATTACTAATTAGTTTATTATGAAATGACCCTTCAAACAAGTTCAACATAGGATGTTATTAAATAAGAGTGCATATAATTCTATCCATCAATAAATCCAAAATTATAAGAATATTGATAGGTCACATTCCATGCATAATTTTCTCTCTAATCATCCATTTTTACTCAAAAAGGACCCATTTCCAAGGAAGAGAGGTCTCTTTTATCCCTTATATTTTTATTGTCTTATAAAAAATTAAATGGACACGTTAATTTATAATAAATTTTGGGAATAGATTAGGCCTTGTAAAAAGAGAGAGTCTTAGTTAGACTGTCATAATTCATCATGAACAATAAGAGGTGTAGATTAAGTAAGAGTTGTTATGTCATCATGTATATCTATACCTGGCAGTAACATGGTGCACATTCAAAGCCTTATCACCCATTTTAATCCCATTAAGGGTAGCACATGCAATGTCTGTCACTTGGATCCTACTACATAACAACTCCCAAAATTGAGTTGCAAAAAAGTAATGAAGAAATAAATGATTCAAAATCATGTAGAAAGATATTTTCACGATGTGATACAAGAACCAATAAGCATACCTCTTTCTTAGTTACATGAAACTCTCCATATCATGTGCATTATTAGCAGAAATTATCTAATAAATTTTTTTCAATATTGTTTATCAAGCTTGTTCTTCAATTTTGACTTTAAGAACGATAGTGCAATAAACATTCTCTCATCATCCACTGTCTAGATGTAATTTTATTTTAGTCTTGGCATCAAAAGTATAATTGCATTAGAGGAATTTTAGTCTCATTCCAATAGGTCTCCTATGATGAACACATAGGAACCTAGTGCATAGATCATTTTTCTCTTTTCTTAGCTAAGTAGAGCTCATTTCCATTTCTAAATAACCAATAAGTATTTTCAAAGAAAGTATAAATTAAACATAGTAGATCCTTAAAGGTGAAGATGCTTAAGTCATGCCACAAAGTGAAAGGAAATAAAAAAATGTTTCCTTGAACCATCAAATATATAAAGAAAATAATAATAATTATGGAAAACATATTGTGTGCCCAAAGACTAACCAAATCCATATATTAAGCCTAATATCATATGTTTGTCAAATAAACATAACAAAAAGATGAAAACAGGTTTTGTTTACTCAACGAAGGTTTTTAACTTTAACCTAAACCCTTGACTCAATGGAAATTAGATGAAACCAATAATGCCACAACAAAGGGTTCATTCAAACATCAAATGAGAACTAAAAGCATTCAAGGTACTAACACAATTTTTAACCAAAATTAACCTAAAATTTCAAACTTGACAAAATGTTCCAAAATGAAAAAAACAAACAAACCATTAAAATTTACCAAGATATTAGAGCTAGACATCAAAGAAATTGCATCTACTTGAATGAGTCCATTCTTGCTTAGAGAAACTCTTGTTAAATTAATTATTTACCCTTTAGTACTAGGACACTATCTATGTGAAGAGATAGGTCCTTCAAAATTCTTATCCAACTTTTATAGCCTTGACTTATCCCCCTCCATAAAAAATCCTTATTAATTATTTACATAGATTTCCACTATGTCGTATTCCACCCCCTTTAATTATTTATCCATACTCTTCCTTTTTTTGAAACCCAAGGCACCACAACTTCTTTCATCTTCCTAAGGAAACAAGAAAACTAATGACTTCCATATCCCCTTACCTTCCATTCATATCTTACACATTATCTATTGACCAAGGCCTTAAAATTATCATCCTTCAACTAAAAATTATTAAATTTGAAAATACTAGTTGGCTTATCAACCCCCTTCTCCAACTGAGTCATAATAGGAGAGTGGTTAGACTTCCCTCCATATTCCACTCTATCAATATTATTAATATAATATTCATAAATTAAAAACCTATCAAGTCTCTCAAAAAGCATTATATTCCCATCCTACTATTTCTCCATGTAAGCATTAATTTGATAGGTTCCAAGTCAACTAACCTAGCTTCTACAATTCCACATAAAATAATTTGACAAACTGTCAATCTAGCTTATTTGCCCCAAGTCTTTTCTCTAGTCAAAGTAAATTTTAGGTCCTCCTATTAGTACCCTTTCCTTTTTAACAGAGTCCTAGGAAAATAAACCATCCCAAAACTCATATCTTCCATCATGTGGTCCATACATATTAATAATAGACCATTTAAAACCAAAATACTTCAATTGGAATTATTTCTATAATTTTAATTCAAAGAGATAACATTCAATAAAGGAATTGTATATTTCCAACCTATTATTAAACCCCCTAATTAATTTTAGCATCTAAGGCTAAAAACTCCCATTCCCACATGACCTTCTAGAGGTTTCTAATTTTCTCATTCCCATCACCCATAGTCTTTTGAAGAATAACAATATTTATTTTATAAATATAAACTAGTTGAATAATGGACAATGTTTTTGAGGGATGGACAAGTGTTAGAAAAAGAGGATCGCAAAGCAATAAATTAAATTAGATGTGGAAATAAAACATAGAATATACACAATACAATATAGACACAAATATATGTGGTTGAGCCAATGTGGGCTATGTCCAAAAGAGAAATTGTCAGTCCTTCCTTTATTATTATCTAGCAAATGTAGGGATACAACCTACATCATACTTGTTGTAACTTCATCTTCTTTTCTCACAGTCTCATCTCTTAGAATATAATATTCACTCGCATACATAGCTGCAACACAATTCCCTCCTACATGAAATAGGGTTGTATTATAGGGGGGAAACCCTAAAATAGATTCTAATATCATATATGCAACCTAATGATGAACTATTTAGATTGAATACAAAATTACAATATTTTACAAAGTAATTTTCCCAAAAAATTCTCTTCGGGGGCGTTGCCCCTCAACCCATGCCAAGGGGGGCTCCATAAAGTGTTATTTCCCCCCTTAGACCCCTTGGAAATATATTTGGGGGGAAATCCCCCCCATACCACCCCATCAATAAATTGGATCCAAACACGGCTGAACATGGATCTCTGAATCAAGAAGATAATTAGGCTCCACAACCAACAATCTCCCACTTGGAGATTGATCACAAAAAATCCATTGGTGATGTACCTATTGAACTATGATCCACATTAGACCTGGAAAGTTTCTCATCCTCACCTTCATGCTTGAATTCCAACTGAAACTAAGTAGGAACTCAGTTTTTCCCCTGTTACTACATTTGTTAACATGTCTGCAAGATTATGGATAGTATGTATCTTTTCCAACTTCAATTGTCCATCTTCCAAAAAAGATCGTATGAAATGGTACCTGAGCTATATATGTTTATTCTTAGAATGGAAGTTGAGTTATTTTCAATATGAATGGAACTTTGGTTGTCATAGTACAACCTGTTATTCTCCTGCTACTTTCCCAATTCCTCCATAAACCTCTATAACCAAATCATCTATTTATGAGCCTCTATAGCATCAATATACTATGCTTCTATTGTTGAAAGTGCAACAAGATTTTGCAGTTTTTAAATCCAACTTATTGTTGTTCCACTTACAATAAAAACATAGCATGTGGTTCTCCTCCTACTAGCTTTATCACCTGCCATATATGAATCAATGTATCCCTGTAGAACAATGTTTGAACCTCCAAAACATAATGCGTGAATAGTAGTACCTCTCAAATACCTGAGAATCCACTTCCTTCCTCCCAATATTATTTACTTGGATTTTTCATATACCTACTCACAACTCCCACTGCATGTGCAATATCTGGTCTTGTGCACACCATTGCATACATCAATATGCCAATTGTTGAATAAAAAAGGACCCTAGACATGTATTTTATTTTCTCCTATGTCTTGGGACACACTTCCTTGGTTATTTTGAAATGGCTATCCAAAGGTGTAATAACTGGTTTTTCATTATGCATCCTAAACCTCTCCAACACCTTCTCTATGTACTCTTCCTGAGACAATGTCAATTTGTGATTTTTCATGTCTCTTTTAATTCTCATACCAAGGATTTTCTTTGCAACACCCAAATCCTTCATCGCAAATGAATTACCAATTTACTTTTTAGCACATTTATATCCTACATGTTAGACCTTGCAACAATCATGTCATCTACATACAATAGAAATATAATATAGCTTCAATTTTTTTCCTCTTAAAATAAACAAAGTGATCAGAATGACATCTACTATAACCTTGTTATGTCATAAACCTATCAAATTTCAAATATCATTGCCTTGGAGCTTGCTTTAGCTTGATTTGGGACATACAAGCTCTTCTTCAACCTACATACCAAATCCTCCTTCCCTTTGACCTCATACCCATATGGTTGTTGCATATAAATCTCTTTCTCTAAATCCCCATGTAGAAAAAAAAAATTACATCTAACTATTCAAGATGCAAATATTTTGTTTCCACAAGACTTAAAAGAGTCCTAATTGAAGTCATTTTAACAACATGAGAAAACATTTCATCAAAATGTATTCCTTTATTCTATGCAAAACACTTTACAAGTCTGGCCTTCTACTGCTTTTTTCCTCTATCTTCTTCCTTCAACTTGTAAACCCATTTATTTTGCAATGCTCTTTTTCCTGCAGGAAACTGAACCAAGTCCCAAGTCTGGTTATTTACCAAGGAGTCCATTCCCTCTTTCATTCCTTTCTCCCACTTTTTTTGGGTGTCTACCTACATTGCCTCTTCATAACTTTCTATTTCACCAAAATCAGTCAACAATAAATAATACAATGAAGGAGAGTATCGTTCAGGGGTTCTACTTAACCTAGTATATCTTCTAACAACACTTGTGTTTATTTTACTTGAACCTGGCACTCAACAATTAAATTGAAATGAAATCACTTTATTTATTAACTACACAACTAGGTTATCAATGAAACATTAGCAAAAGCATTAAAACAAAAACCAAGCACACATTGCATAAGATATTCGGGTAAACACCCTTGGAAAAACCCTTGCAGGAAAGCGATATCTTATTTTATTAATCTTGGGATCCCTTCCTATGATAATGACCCTTCAGAGGATTACAATGCAGCAATAGCCTATCCCACTTGGTTGTTATCTCCCTCGTTACCCCTTCGCACATTTCCTCAGACCTACCACTCACACTTGGATGAACTCTCTTCACCCACTCAAACGAGATCTCCTCACTCTCTCTCAGTGTGTCTCATCCTCTCACCTAGGTGTCATTTTATTAAATTAAGATTTGACCAAATCAATCACTAGCCCTAGATCTCCAAAGTGATCAAAGGCTGATATCTAACTCACCTTCACTTTAGATCTAACGACTGGGACTTTATCAAATTCTCACTTAAGTTACAAATTCCAAATAACTTAGGCATTTAACTTAATTAATTAAAATGTCATTCACTTTAATTAACGACTCATAAAGTGAACTTCCTAAAGTTTACTGAGATGTTACAAGGATGACTTCGACATGCTAGACATAGAGCATATGCAGAAGTACATGTCTGACATTAATACATCAACACTCCCTCTTAGCGAGGAAGTTACTTCTACCACCTGGAGGTGGCTCTATATTCACTATCATATATGCTACCTTTCCATCTCTGGCTTCTCCCTCTAACATGGAATCTATCCCATCCATATCGCTTGGACCTTTCTACGAAGACTTTTCTCTAATTATTCTCCTAGAAGCCTCCTGCTCTTGATCATCCTACATGTTCATCTCGTACCATGAATTTATGGATAGACTTGGAAGTCCACTCATTCCCAATGGAACCTGAAGTTTGACTCCCTCTTAGTTGCTCAACCTTTGGATATACCTACACCTTTTCCTCTACCAATATGCTACTACTTTCCATAGCTCACATAGGTTGGCCCTTTATCCTATACAAGTTTCTCTCTCTAACTCCAAACAAGGTTAATTTTTCTAAGCTAGATCCTCTAGGAATTATCGGTTCCTTTCCATATTAAAATAAGACCTCATATCCCTTCTTCTCAATCGTTGAGAATGAGAGCACACTCCTTCTGAGTTCTGGTACCCATAGCACATTTTTCACTCTCAATATGCGTCTTGACTCCATCTGGAATGGCACTATTCTATATCCCTACACTACATGTTTGGTCCCCATACCAAGTTCCACATACATATATGATTCAGACTTTGTGAATCTCTCGAACACCTCTCGTGCTCCTGTCATATGAAATGAGGATCCATTATCTATCAACCATGCATCAACTGATATGGTGCCCAATGTAGTCTAGGAAACAAGCAAGAGCTCCAACTACTCAAACTTCTTGGAAAACTCATCCATTTGAGCCTTTGTCGATGTAGATACCTATGGTTGCGTCTTGTTTCCCCCATTATTCTTGTTCATACATTGACCTGCACATTGCCCAAATTTGTGACATGAAAATCACTTGACTTTGGTCATGTCCTTCTTCTTCTTGTCATCTCCACTGGAAATCTTCTTGCACTTCTTTACCTAGATGGAAAGAGTTGCATTCTCATCATCAACCTTGTGCATGCCTCCATTAAACTCTTCATAACAAAGTTCCTCCTAAACGAATTCATCCCACAAACTTGACCAATCAGGGAGCTTCTCACATGCCACGACTCCTTTCATGAATGATTTCCACACCTTTGTGAAGCCTTTGAGTGCCATCCTCACCAACTCTGAGTCATCCACTGATTCCCCGATCACTGTTCGTTCATCTCAAACTTGTCATATTTTGGTGAGACAAGTCATCACCATATCTGATCATATCATCTTTGTGTCCCTGATATTCTCTCTCAACACCATATTGTGATTCTCATTCTTACTCTAAAACAAGCTCTTCAGAGCCTCCCACATGTCCCAGGTTGAATTATTTCTCGATAAATGAGGGATCAAGTGATCATTCACTCTGTCTAGGATTATCCTCCTCGATTTCACATCCTTTATATTATGGGCAGCCAAGTATTTTAGATTTTTTGGTGGTGCCATGATGGAGTTGGAAAACTCCCAAATGTCATTCTCCATCAGCACCATAATAATCATCTATTTCCAAGGACTGTAGTTGGACACCCCATCCAACCTATCTTCAAATCACAATATTGAAGCTGTCATCTCGACAACCTACTGAAAACTAAAAATTTGGCTTTCCATACCTATTTCCTGGTCTTGCTTCCCATATTCACTACCTACTGCCCAAACCCCTTCCTGAGGCTATTTGGGGATACCTACAACCTCATGTTGCTACCCAGGTCCTTTTCAGGGCTACCGAGGGCCTGCTAGGAGTTTCTCAACTATCTCAACCTGATTCCCATGTTGTCTGCCCACTGCCTGGTACTTATTCATGTTTCCTAGGGCACCTTCCCACTTCATGGGTCTTCCCAAACTACTATGGGATGCCTGGATACCCAGTTGGGCTTGCCTGAGGTTGTCTAGGTATGATAGTGGTTGGTGTGTGTATATGGGTCGGTTCTCTACAGTTGTCATCTTATTTTATGCTATCACCTAGCTCTTTCCTCCTACGTGACATGTTGCAGATCTATGCATCTTTATTTTGGAAACTGCACCTACCATCTACTACCCTCTTCACGCCTAGTTGTCGTGTTCTCCTCCACATCCCAACGACATCACTCATGTTACCTCAGTCACCTATTTCTTTTACTTGGTTGTTGTCTCACTCTAACAAGGGCTTTGTTGTCTGCCTAAGGCCTACTCTTAGCCCCTGCTACTCACCACTTGTCTTGTACATGCAGCCCGCTTAATTGATCTCCTTTGCAGCTAATCTTGTTCATCCCAACGAATTTCAACCCAGTAGCCACTATTTCATACCGTTTTCAGTTGCACAACCTTGCAGCTTTTTCTTTTGCTTGGTGCTTATAGACTCATCCTAATTTTCCCAATGATCTTTTCCACTCGAACTACAATTTTCTAATTTGTCACTTAGCGGTTGATCTATGTAGTCGATCACAACTCCTTTGCATACCTTCTAACCACCAGTCAGAATCTCTTACCACATATGCATCCCACACAATTGTCTACCTTTTTTGTTGGTGTCTCTACACACTGTCAATCAGCTCAGAAAACTATATGCTATATTCTTTGTTGGTTAAATCACTCAAACTGATCTACATGGCTCAATACTCAGCAAAATTTCAACCCATCCTCCACATGAATTTGCAAGCTCAGCAGCCCATTTTTATGTACGTCGTATGGATATATACAGTGATCATAATTTGTATAGTTTCCTTTCTTTCTTTTAATTTCACATTTACCCCGCAGCCTGCAAATCCTAGAAAATTAAAAAAAAATCCCACGGATCTGTGAAATAAAAACTTTCATTGCAAAAATATCGCTTGTGCAACCGAGTTTCCTCAGAGTCTATGCTCTGATACCATGTTGATTTTACCTGAACATAGAACCCGACAATAAACTCGAAATAAAATTTCTTTATTTATCAACTGCACAGTTAGGTTATCAACAAAACATTAGCGAAAGAATTAAAACTGAAACCAATCACACATTGCACAAGATATTTGGGTAAACACCCCTAGAAAAACCCTTGCAGAAAACCAAATATTTTATTAATATTGGGATTCCTTTCTGGGATAATGGCCCTTCAGAGGATTAGAATGTAGCAATATCTTATCCCACCTAGTTGCTAACTCCCTCGCTACCCCTTTTCACCTTTCCTCGGCCTTGCCCACTCACACTTGGATGAACTCTCCTCACCCACTTAAATGGTATCTTCTCACTCTCTCTCAATGTGCCTCATCCTCTCACCTAGTATGCCTTTTATTACATTGATATTTGACCAACTCAATTACTAACCCTAGATCTCCAAAGTGATCAAAAGCCGAGATCTAATCCCACCTTCACTTCATATCTAATAGCTAGGACTTAATAAAATTATCACTTAAGTTACTAATGCCAAATAACTTAGGAATTTAACTTAATTAATTAAAAGGTCATTCACTTTAATTAATGACTCATAAAGTGAACTTCCTAAAGTTTACTGAAAGGTTACAAGGACAACTTCCACATGCTAGACATGGAGCCTATGTGGAAGTACATTTCTGACGCTAATACATGAACAATTTGCAAGAGTTTGAGGTACTTGTTGTTCCTGTTGTTGTACATTTTGATTTTCTGGTACCTTTGGAATTTCATTTTCTTTGATTTCATCAAGCATTGTGTATTATGTGTTTTCCTTTTCCCATTTCTTTCCTTGTAACTAATCTTTGTACATGACCTTTTCTTCAAATACCATATCTCTACCCCTAATTATTTTGTGACTTTCATAATCCCATAAGAAACAACCAAAATCATTAACATCGTATCCAATAGAGGTACACTTCTTATATTTTTCCTCAAGCTTTTTTCTATTTTCTTTATCAATATGGACAAATGCTTCACAATCGAAAGTCTTTAGAAATGAGTAGCTTATATTTTTACATGTCCATGCCTCCTATGGAATACCACCATCCAAGGAGCTTGAAGTCCCTCTGTTTATTAAGTAAACATTAGTATCTATAGCATCTACCCAAAACAGTAAGGGAAACCATGCATGCAATCTCATACTCCTTGCATGTTCCATGATTGTCTTGTTCATTCTTTTTGACACGCCATTTTCTTGCGATGTTCCCAGAACTATATTATCTTTATGAATCCCATGGTAAGAACAGGAATTATCAAACTCATTTTTGCGTTATTCACCTCTATTATATGATATGAGACACTTCAACCTTTTTCTTGTCTCATTCTCAACCAAAACTTTCCATTTCTTAATACTCTCAAAAACATCGTATTTTTGTCAAATGCAATAAACCCAAGTTTTCCTAGTTATATTATCAATAAAAGTAACATAATAACAATATCCACCAAGAGAATATACCTGAGTTGGTCCCATACATTTTTATGCACAAGCTCTAACTTTTCACTCTTATTTTCTTTCTCGACTTTGATAAATGTAACTCTCTTTTGTTTTCCATAAACACAATGCTCACATAAATCCAAATCAACTTGTTTAATATCTAGTAACAAATTCCTTTTGTGGAGTATTTGCATCCCCTTCTCACTCATGTGTCCAAGCCTATTATTCCATAGTGTTGTATCCACTCATGTAGAAGTTAAAGAGATTGAAAAGTCATCATTACCAGTACATGAATACAATGTACCTACCTTCTCTCCTTTTTCTATTACTAGTAATACTTTAGTGACCTTCCATGCTTTTTTTGTAAATGTATATATATAGTCTTCACTTCCCAACTACCATGTTGAAATTAGATTTCTTCTCAAATATAGAACATGTCTCACCTCTTTCACCAACCATTGGTTTTCATTATTTAACTGTATGTGTACCTATTGGCCCTTGGCTATGGATTAATGAAGAAAGCAAAGACGAAGGAAGAAGAAAGATGAAGTACGAAGAGTGCAGAAGGCACATAAACTAAGAATGGGTCGAAGTGGTCAAGGAAGAAGAAAAGAAGGAGCGAAGTAAGAGAAAGTGAGTCGTTGAAAGAGAAGATCAAGGAAGACAGATCAGCAAAGAAGATGGATCGGGGACAACTCAGCAAGCGGAAAAATCCACCAACGGATTCTTTGGAGCACCTCGTGGGAAAGAAGAAAGAATAGGTTGGCGAAGCCCTTAAGATACGGGTTGCATGGGACCTAGGGTTTTGACACCTAGGGTTTTGGTATTTAGGGTTTTGACACTTAAGCCTCGATCTAAGGTTGTCTGAGAGTCATTGTAATGTATAAATAAAGGCCAAAAAGAGTCAGGAGGGTTGGTTAAGGTTAAGGATCATGATTAGTGTTGTGGAGAGAAAGAATAATTGTGTTGTAAGAGCATTCATGTATTGTAATATATTTAGCTGGGTGTGAAGATCAACCTTGCAATTGGGTGTGCAGGGAGGGAGGAGAAAGAGGGAAGGAGAGAGATATCTCCAATCTAAGTGCGCAGATAGAACTGTATGTTTCCATTTAATATATCAAGAAATGCAGTTTTGTGGATGTAGCCCTAGGGAGAGGGTGAACCATGTATATCTGGTTGTTCTGTGTGATTGATGTTGTGTTATTTGTTATCTATTATATTGTTGTTGCATTGTTGTGATTAGATCAGAGATATAAATTCGAAAGAAAGCATAATATTGTTAAGAACTGCTAGGTTAACTGCATTGTTGTTCTAGATCCATTTTGCTTTTCATCTGGTTATAGACACATGTGTCCTCTAACCTCCCTATTGCTACTTCGGGTGAAACTTCATCTGCTTGTAGGTGTTTCTGAAAGGGTCAGTAGTTAGGGTTTGTTGGTGCATTGTTAGAGTGAACCCTGGGTCTGCCCCTGTGCCAACAAATGGTTCTCTACAACTGAAATAAACTATACCACCACTGAAAGAGAAGGATTAGCTATGGTGTATGTGTTGCAGAAGTTTCGACACTACTTGTTGGGAGGAAATTTTAAGATGTTCACTAATCACTCTGTGTTGAAATACTTAGTCAACAAGCCAGTGTTAGGGGGGAGAATATGCAAATGGCTACTATTATGCTAGGAATATGATTTTGAGATTGTGGTCAAGCCAGGGAGAATGAACAAGGGACCTGACCACTTGTCTAGGTTAGAACATGGAGAGGAACCTACCAGTTTGGAGGATACACTACCAGATGCATAGCTAATGGCCATCAGAAAAGTTGATGATCACTTCATTGAGATAGTCCAGTTCCTATCTATAGGAATGTCACCCCGTGAGTATACAATCATTCAGAAGAAACAGTTGGTAGTTCATGCTGTATATTTGTGAATTATAACTAGATAGCTATATAATATGGGACTAGATGAGATGTTGAGGAGATGTGTTATGGAGGTAGAAAGGCCATTGATTCTGGCAGAAGCACATGAAGGCATCGCAGGAGGACATTATGTCGGGAAAGCAACAATGCGGAAGGTTCTTAGAGCTGGCCTCTGATGGCCCACTTTACACAAATATGCTAAGGAATACTACAGAGCATGCGATGTATGCCAAAGAGTTGGGAAACCTTCCAGAAGAGATGAGATGCCTTTAGCACCTCAGCTAACTTTACAGGCATTTGAGAAATGAGCCATTGATTTTGCGGGACCTTTCAACCCACCAAGAAAGCGCAAAGGAGCTCGATACATCGTCACTACAACAGAGTATTTGACCAGATGGGAAGAAGCAAGAGAAGTTAAGGAATGTAGTGCAACCACAGTTGCGTGATTCATATTTGATGATATCATAACCAGATTTGGATGTCCAAAGATCCTTATGGGCGATCAAGGCACACATTTTATTAATAAGACTATTGAAGCCTTGACTCAGGAACTTGCAGTTCACCATCAGAAGAGCACACCATACCACCCACAAGCGAATGGTACAGTTTAAGCTTTCAATAAGATCTTGGAGACAGCGTTGACGAAGATTTGCAGTGTGAATAGAGATGATTTGGATTTGAGAGTGCCAACAGTGTTATGGGCTTATCGAACCACTTGCAAAAATATGACAATGCAGAGTCACTTTAAGTTAGTTTATGTTCTGGAAGCAGTGGTACCTATGGAATATTTTGTTCCCAGCTTAAGAATTGCAGCATTTATAGGTATGGATGACACAGGCATTGTCGAAGACAGGATTCCACAGTTGGTGGAACTAGAGGAAGACAGGTTTGTTGTAGGATTTCATCAACAGATACAGAAAGAACGAGAAAAGGCCTACCATGAAAGACATATCAAGAAGAAAGTGTTTAAGCAAGGAGTTCTAATATTGGTATATGACACCAAGTTCATGAAGCATCCAAGGAAGTTCAGGACACATTTGCTTGGGCCATATCAGGTTACCTATGTTACAGAAGGAGGCGTTGCGCAGTTGAAGACTTTTAATGGATAATGGAAGGAAGGTTTAGTAAATGGGAGTTGGTTGAAATTGTATTATGACAACCAGCTGCCTTGCAACTCTCAGTAAAAGCAAAGGAAGAAGGGTCTAGGTACCAGGTGCAGTTGAAAATGGGTACCAGACACAGAAAATATAGTCTGCACACAATAGGGAGGGACAGAGCAGAAAGAACAGGCTTCTCTACGTAGTCTGCAATCGAAGTGATACCGAAGGTTCAACCCTACAGTGACTCGGGACGATTCACAAGTGAGTGTTGGGGGCCTGTTGGCCCTTGGTTATGGATTAAGGAAGAAAGAAAAGATGAAGTATGAAGAGCGCAGAAGGCACATAAACTGAGAATGGGTCAAAGTGGTCAAGGAAGCAGAAAAGAAGGAGCGAAGTAAGAGAAAGTGAGTCGTTGAAAGAGAAGATCAAGGAAGACATATCAGCAAAGAATATGGATCGGGGACAACTCAGCAAGCAGAAAAAGCCACCAACGGATGCTTTGGAGCACCTTGCAGAAAAGAAGGAAGAACAGGTTGGTGAAGCCCTTAAGATACGGGTTGTGTGGGAACTAGGGTTTTGACACCTAGGTTTTTCGTATTTAGGGTTTTGACACTTAGGATTTGGTCTAAGGTTGTCTGAGAGTCATTGTAATATATAAACAAAGGCCTAAAAGAGTCGGGAGGGTTGGTTAAGGTTAAGGATCGTGATTAGTGTTGTGGTGAGAGAGAAGTATTGTGTTGTAAGAGCATTCTTGTATTGTAAGATCTTCAGTTGGGTGCGAAGATCAACTCTGCAGCTGGGTGCATAGGGAGGGAGGAGAAAGAGAGAAGGAGAGAGAGATCTACAAGCTAAGTGCGCAGATAGAACTGTATGTTTCTATTTAATATATCAAGAAACGCAGTTATGTGGATGTATCCCTAGGGAGAGGGTGAATCATGTATATCTAGTTGTTTTGTGTGATTGATGTTGTGTTATTTGTTATATGTTATACTGGTGTTTCATTGTTGTGATTAGATTAGATATATAACTTCGCAAGAAATCATAATATTGTTAATCATTGCTAGGTTAACTGCGTCGTTGTTCTGGATCCACTTTTATTTTCCTCTGGTTGTAGACACATGTGTCCTACAACCTCCCTATTGCTACTTCGGGTGAGACTTCATCTACTTGCAGGTGTTGTCGAAAGGGCCAGTAGTTAGGGTTTTTTGGTGCAATGTTAGAGTGAACCCTGGGTCTGCCCCTATGCCAACAGTACCTTGTACATTCCAACAATTCTACATGGTTCATCATCATCTAAATAAACTTGTCAAAAATCACCTTGTACATAATCTTGAAAATAGTTCGTATGAGGTGTGGCATGAAATGAATCACATGAATATAATACCCAATAATAAGTAATATTATATAAAGAAAGAGTCAAAGCATCTTGTAACACATCACCTGCTACATTTTCTTCTCGATTTCTCTCATGTTGTCCATCTCCTTGTTTCTTTGGAGATGTGCAATCTTTCTTTAGATGTCCTTTCTTCCCACAATTCTAGCACTCAATATTTTCTAGTCTGGATTTGGATCTACCCTTTCTAGACTTCCCACGGTTCCATGGGATATTTCCTCTTTCCCTTTGTCTTCTAGTTTTCTCCATGGTCAATTCATTACCTGATGTCTCACCTATGTTTTTTCATCCCATTTCCTCGCTAAGGATAACACCAAGAAAATCATCAAATTTCAAAGTGTTTGAATCAGAGACAAAGTTACTTACAACCATGACCAAGACATTCCATATTTCTATAAATGAGCACGAGATTAGAAGAGCCCTAACCTCATCATCAAAGTTCACTCCTACAGAACTTAGTTGATTAGTAACCGTATTAAATTCATTTAAATGATCGGCAATCGACCCACCTTATCACATATTCATATTGAATGATCACTTAATTAGAAATACATTGTTGGAGGCTAAGGGTTTTTCACATAGTTTATTCAATTCCTTCATCAGATCCTTTGGTGTCTTTTCTTTTGAAATTTTGAAGGCCACCTATGTTGTCAGGCACAATCGTATCGATCCTAGTGCCTTTCTGTCAAGAACCTCCCATTCTTCGTAATTCATACTAGTCGGATGCTTTGCTTTTCCACCCAACGGTAGGAAAATATCCTCATGATATAGATCATATTCCATTTTCATCTTCCATAACTGGTAATTTTGGCCATTAAATTTCTCGATCCTAAACTTTCCATATTCTGTCATTCCTCCCACTCGAACCAGGAACCCTCTTTTCCTGCAAGTTACCTTTCGCTTTGATACTAATTGTTATAAAAAGAGGATTGTAGAGAAATAAAATAAAATAGATATGGAAATAAAACACAAAAGATACACAATACAATAGAGACACAAATATACGTGGTTCACCCAATCTGGACTACGTCCACCATAGAAATTGTCAATCCTTCCTTTATATTATCTAACAAATGAAGAGATACAACCTACAACATACTCATTGTAACTTCCTCTAATTTTCTCACAATCTCCTCTCTCATAATACGATGTTCACTCACATACATAGCCACAATTTAAAATTCTATCATACATAAAAGAGGGTTTCCTTCTAGGGAAAAAAAACACAAACATAACTTCTACCGTCAGATCTGTAACCCAATGATGAATGGTTCATATTGACTATGAAATTACAATATTTTACAAGGCAATTTTCCCAAAAAATTATCTTTGGGGGCATTGCCCCTAAACCCCTACCAAGAAGGGCTCCATCAAGTGTCATCGCCCTCCCTGGGACCCCCTGGAAAAAAATATGGGGGGGGGATCACACCCAAACACCCCCCCTCCCCCCATCAAGAAATGGGATACAAATACGGTTGAAACAAGATGTATGAATTAGGAAGATAATTAGGCTCCACAACCAATACCAAGACCTTAAATATTAAGGGATAAGGATATCATTTGGGATCCTTAGAGGGTTTTTTGTCTCACTCTAAAGACCCATAAAATATATTTATGTTTAATTTGTTGAATCTCTTACATAAACCTAGATTGAGCTTGTTGTAGGTGGAACTCTTTTCCTGTAGAATATTGAGTAGGACCCTTGAAAGGGTCAAACCATAACCCTTTCCCATCAAAAACCCCAATCACCTCCTCATTATCCCCTTTTATGGATCTTGGGATATATCAATGCACACTTTTCACCTTCATCCCACTATCAAAACTTTCTCCTTTTAAAATAGTGTTAGTCCACTTGCTTGAACTTCCAGCAGAACATACCTCCTAGGATTATAGAGAGGATCTTTTATCCCCTACTACACTCTTGAAAAACCCTTCCTCTTGCCAAAACCATTAGGATATTAAAGTATCATGAGACCCTTTCCTAGACATTTCAAGAGGGGATGACACTCATCTCTATTGCTCAAATCCAAGATTATATTTTATTATGTATTTAAACATTTAGAAGGATTTTCAATAAATTTAAATATATTATCTTGACCTTGTAGCTAATTACTTGGCCTAGATACCCTCAGAATTGCTATATCCTTGATTTCTTGATTTATTGGCCTTTCCCAGTTGATGGTTTTTTGGAAATTTACAACTATGGTGTCTTGTGCAGTGGGACATGTATTGCTTGTGACTACTCACAGAGGAGCATATCATAATCCTATTGATCAAATTCCATCCTCTGAATGCATAAGTCGCATATGAAAGGGAAGATTGATTTGTCTCTCAGCTTGTTTTAGCTTAGCGTTTTCAAAGCAAGAATGAAAATAACCATCTTCGAAAAACTCACCCAAGTTTCTAAGTAGACATGACATTATGGGGATAACCCTAGAAGCAAGATTACTTTACAGGAAGATTTTATGTTCTTCATGCACTCTATATTTTCAAAGGAATTAAATTGTATTGTCCATCTGAAGTTTGTAAAATTTCCATTCTTATAATGCATACAAAAGGAACACACCTGCAATAAAATTTGTTGTGCATCTACCAAGGTGTGCTAAAATGGAGGCATATAAAGAATGGAGCATGCGTTTGAACCCTTAGTCTCCCCAACTAAAAATAAAATATACCTACACTCGGCCACACTGTTGGCACTGCATATTTGGAATTAGCTAAGTAAAAATTTGAAAAGAGAGATTCTAAAATTCTTTTTAGCAGCCAGTGAGAATTCTAGGCTCTTCGTATGAAAGGTTAGTCGAGTAAGAACTCTCAAAAATATATTTGATTGAGACATAGTTGGGATATTTATTAATGTTGTATGTGTTAAATATTTTTAGCTTATTTTTCATTTCACACTGAAATTGATCCACAATAACTATATATATATATATGGCCTAGAAATGAATCCATGTTTTTAGGCTTAAGTGCAAGACAACACACGGTACAAATTTCTTATTGAAGTCAACTTTGGCCTACTCTCAATATATTCAACTGCCATAAGTGCTTATTCTTACCCTTGGAGACCAATTTTATATTTTAGAGGGTTATCCTCTCTTCTAGCTCTCCATGTGATCATTCTATAAGAATTAGGGAGTTAAACTGGTCAAACATCTGTGTTTTCAGCTGCGTTGTTTGAATGTCATATCCTAACAATTTGTTCTTGATCATTGATCATTGTAGAGTGATTGATATAATCACTCTAAAATGATCAATAGAACTCTCTTTGGATTTTTAGGGGTATTTTTTATATATTGTCAATGTTAATATAGTTGAGATCTTCTTTTCAAGGCAAAACCAAAGGAAAAAATGAAACTCTGTGTTTTGCACTTAACTTTTGAAATCCCACTTCTTAAACAATATTCATAAGAGGTTTATACCTTTTGCTTTGAATTCTTGATCTTTTTCCCTTGCATCTTCCAGGCGCCAACATCAATGACAATAATAATATTCATATGAATATTGTGCATTGTGCTAAGTGGATATATTTGTCTCTCTTTATCAAAATTATCAATTTACTATCAGTTTCATGTTCAGACAGTTACAGTAATACTTGGTATATTTTTTATATTTTCTCACTAATTCTCACTGTATGCATATTCTTTTTAGCCAGCTTAATTGTTTTTTAATTGTATGCATATTCCTTTTAGCCAGCTTAATTGTTTTTTAATTGTATGCATATTCTTTTTAGCCAGCTTAATTGTCTCATGAAACTTTTTTTTATGAGACAATGGGCTTTGGCATCTGATAAATTTAGGTGTTGGTTTCCTTGTTAGCTTGGAAGTGTTTCCTTCAGTGGGTTACATGTTTTGTCCATCTTATCAGTTTCATTTCTCAACTTGTATTTTTTTTTAGTATCTGAGGAATATAAGTCGTTGATATCACTGCAGCATTGACATAACTAGGTTTTCTTGAAATACATTGAGTCAATCATTATATTCATTCATCGATAACAATATCTCTATAAAAACATGCAAAGCAGAGTCACATAAACCTTGGAAACTATTTTAATGTATGAAATGGTTACATCTTTTGGAATTGGAACTTTCAAATTGTAGGAAACGGAGAAATGGTACACACATTAAAAAATTAAAACAATTTCCATATAATTAAAATATATCGATACAACAATTCATATTGCAGGATTATACAACCAAAAATTATCATAATATATTAGAGTTTGAAAAATGATTATTACAAAAGTGATTGAGTCAAGAGACAAGTACTTGTCAGATTAGGGCCTTGCCATGTAGAACTTAAGACGTACAATAAAAAAAGGGTTAATATCATCAAGACTAGCCTTACAATTTATCATACATTTGTTATCCTTTCTCTTTCTGTTGCTTGCTTATGTCGAAGATAATCCCAGGCAAATGTTCCCACACACCTAATTGTTTTCTACACCCACCAAATCCAAGACTTGGTTCATGAAAAATATTTTCTCTTACGTGGTTGTAAGACTCCTTGAAGGGTTTGTTACACAAAATGCATAACTTATTCCTCACTACCTCCTCCTTCCATGTTTTCCAATATTTGGACGCATCCTCAATGAGGGTAGTTACCACCACCACCAATGTTACGACGAGGTTTGAGTTTGCTTCTATGCACATATGTGAAGAATCAAGATGCCATTGAATGGGAAAGAAAACAAGAAAAGAGTGTTGCAAAACATATTATCAATTTGCAAAAACACGCTTTGTGTTATAACCTTATAATTTATAGGATCAACTGGTGATTGAGATTTATTCCTTTAGTGTTTTTGGTTTGCAAATAATGTTTCATTCTGTAAATAATTTGAAAATAAAAAGAAAGAAAGAAAAAGAAAAGAAAAGGAAAAATGAAAAAAAAGAATAAAAGAGGGCATAAAAGAAAAATGAACAAAGCCCCATGCAATAACAATGACTTGATCCATATTGTTTAAACATGGTCAAGTCCTTTTGAATTGATGTTGATAGGATTAGTGAATAAGCTTGGCTAAATTGTTTAATCTTAGTCAAGTAGATAGGTTAGCTAGTGAATAAATTTAATCAAACTGTCTAATCTTGGTCAAATAACCCTAGGATAGAGTAATTTTTAGTCCAACAATTTAATATGGGCTCAATGTCATAGGTGAATAGGTTAGAACATAGGTTAGTTGACTTTATTTCAATAAAATATGCATGATGATCGATGTAGATTCATGTCTTTGATGTTCGAAAACGTATTGCCTAACTCCATGGTGGAAAAAAGCAGGGAAAGCAGAGCAAACCCACAAAAAAGCACTAAGCCTAAGCTCTCGTTGCATATACGACTTCGTGCTGACAGACTAAAGTTTGTGCATAGATCTAAGGCTGAGACATTGGCGCCCAGATCTACGATCAGGATATAATTCCGGACAACCCCCTCCC
>JZKD02S1673690.1:271950-296838 GCA_000966675.3 Picea glauca | reverse complement strand
TGTCTAATCTTGGTCAAATAACCCTAGGATAGAGTAATTTTTAGTCCAACAGTTTAATCTGGGCTAAATGTCATAGGTGAATAGGTTAGAAAATAGGTTAGTTGACTTTATTTCAATAAAATATGCACAATGATCAATGTAGATTCATGTCTTTGACGTTCGAAAACGTATTGCCTAACTCTGTGGTGGAAAAAAGCAGGGAAAGCATAGCAAACCCACAAAAAAACACTAAGCCTAAGCTCCCGCTCCATATACAACTTCGCACTGACAGACTAAAGTTTTTGCATAGATCTTAGGCTGGGGCATTGCCCAGATATACGGTCAGGATATAATTCTGGACCACCCCCCCGCGACCATTCTTCCTTTAACGGGGGGGGATCCGGAATGATGGTTAACAAGAGTGCATAAATATACGATCCAGCAGACAGCACATGGATGAACGGATGAATAGAGTTTCCATACCCCCCCACGACCGTTCTTCATTTAACGGTGTGGGCGGGTCCAGAATGAAGTGTTTTTTCCTGGCGGAACCCACCCTAACGTGCCATGAATTGATTGCATCAGAAACCCTCCACCCCAAAACCACTTACCACTTACCACCCTTCTCACATACCGCCACCGCATCATGACGTCACACCCCACTACCTCCCCCTACAAGTCTTGTCTCATAACTCTGTCAGTGCATATCCCCCTGGTCACTCGTCACAAGTCACCTCACACTTTTTGTTCTCCAATCAGTGCCCCCCACGTCACCCTGTCACACCCGTCACCCGTACTTTACCTACCATCTCACACTTCAAATGATATGGTGGCCATTTACTACAAGCTAACATATTCGTTATCCTGTTGACCTGTCCCCCACACCCAATGGATACCCGTTCACTTAAAACTAGCCCATGTTCCGCCATTTTCACACTTCTCATTATCTCTGCACACCAGAGAACTCATTTTTCCTCACTGATCCAGTCATCGACCCAGCCACAACCATTACCCGCTAACATTTTTTTTTTTGTTTAAATTGCAGGTACCCTTCACAATGATGGCGCCAAAGTATAAAAATGTAGAGGTCGAGGAAAATCCTTTCCTCCCACCTCCTGTCGACCTCATCAAATTCCATTAGCCGATATCAAATCTCAGAGACAAGGTGCAAATTTGATTTCGCAGAGTTGCAGTCATGGTTTAAAGACACGTTCATAGATCAAAGTGATGAAATTGGGCTCTGGGAGTCCAATCTTCCTCTATATCTCTTTCCCCAAGTCCAACATTTCCCCGAATTCGCCCTCAAATGTCAATCTCATTACCTCCCCGACCAGAGAGCCATAGTTTCTTCATCCGGAGAAATTCTTTTATGTATCACACCAGAGGCCATTGATCAGATGATGCAGATATCTAGAGCCAAATCTGCCTCCCCATTCAACCTTGAAATCCTAACAGAGTTGTACCAGAAACTAACTTTTCCTCAAAGAGCCCAAATTTTTGAGATTTTCCTCCCACAGGATGCTCATCTCCCCAAGACAAATCCCCCATACCATTCCTCCTTGTTCTTAGAAAGGGGAAACCAAGTGATTTCATCACTTTCTTGTCTACTTGGCTATTTTTCAGATGAATGGGTGGATGAACCTAGATTGGGTTTCCTATCCATTTTCTCTGCTGAGGAAAAGGCCACCATCCAGTTTGACTACAGCACTTTCCTGGCAAAGAACATCCACGATCAGCTGTCAAAATTCACCATAGAGAGCATGTTCCGGTATTCCTCAATACTGGCTTACATGTTCACCTTATTTCAAGCAGAAAGTGTCTTCTTCCTAATGCAGAAAATGGACAAGGACGGCAAACCACAGGCGATAACATCTTGGACTTCGCTTCTTAGAAGGAACTCCACAGAGTTCATCTTCAAACAGTTCATCGAGCAGTTTTACCATCCAATGGTGAGCATGCTCAGTGGGAGACCAGAGACAAGGATAAATGAAGAGATCCAAAGAATATTACACCTTTCGGACCTTGCAAAGACAGGAGATTGGTACCTGTATCAAAATCACACAGAAATCAGAGTATATGGGTGTGAATTAGCTCCAAACAAGTTGCCCATGTATTTTCATGTGAGGATATTTGCCCTGGAATATATATGACAAATGATGAATTTAGATCATATACACTTTGTGTCTCTAAATAAGAAAGAGCAGCTGAGGATTAAGTGGAAGATAGGATCTTTCATCTGCAATAGTCGAGCCATCAGGGAAGAAGTAGATAAACTTTTGAAGGAAATGAATTTTGACACAAGTTTCATGTGGCACTATGATCCATTTGGGATCATCATAGAGATGAGAGTGAAGAACAAAAATATCCTATATGTCCATGCACCCAAGCATGAGATAGAGAAGTTTGTGAATCAAACGGAGTGGGAAGAGAACACTCTCGAAGAGGTAGAAAAGCATTCTCCTCCAATCATTAACTCTCAAACAGCTACACTGCAGGTTCCAAAGGATAAAAGACCCAGAAAGGATACTTCTCCTTCTGTCATCGAAGTCTCAACTGAGGATTTCCACATACACACCAAAGGCCAAAAACTAGTCATACAACTGACACGACTAATGAAAAGGAAACCCAATACACAACAGTTATGAAAGATGATCATTCGCCTCTTATCTCAAGTAACCAGCAGATCATGTCTAATTCTTCATCCAAAAAGCACACTAACACTTCATTAATAAGCCAGCCAAATCAAGGAGGTGCTAAGTTGAGTATTTTTTAGAAATATGATATGATCAAGAAGGAGAATCAGATGCTGACCAGCAGCACCTATGCTCAGTTTTTGAAGCAAACGTCCATGGCACAGCACAGAATGTTATCATCTTTTGACATAGAGAAAGGCAGAATGAACATGGCCCTTTTGTAGGCACAAGTGCCCGATCCAAAAGAAATAACTGATTACAAAAGGGAAACATTTGAGTTCAACACCAGAGATGTACACCCAACTGATCAGATGGATCTACACAGGCAGACGAGAGAAATGGTTTTCTCTACATTGGAAAATGCTTCTACTTCTACTGCTAAGTTACAGGTTTCTCTGAACAACATTCAGACTCAGTTAAAATTGGAGAAGATATCATCTTTTGCAAAGGACAACAGAATTAAGTCCTTAGAAGAATTGGTGCAAAATATTGGGTATGATCCTTCTAATGTGAAAGAAGTTGAGGAGATGCTCAAGAAAAAGAATGCTGACATAGAATCTCTGAGGAAACAACTGAAACTACCACCTACAGAAGATGCACAGGCAAAGGAGATAGTTGAGATAGAAGGAGAAAAATATGAAATGCTCAAGTTTATCATGGAGCAGAATGCACCGTTAAGAGAGATGGAAGTTGAGATGGAGAGATTGGTAAAGGAGAAGGAACAAGCCACACCAATGGAAGTCATTCCACTGAGTGAAGTTCCCCTCACATGAGTTATCACAACAACTGTAGCAACGACCACCACAGTAGAAATTCCATCAGCCACCCCACTGACAGCTCTGGAGAAAACTGTGGATCTAGCAAAATCCATGGAAGAGATGAACTTACAAGGAACAGAAATCAACAGACTGAAAAAGGAAGTTGAGAACCTTCAGGAGCTCAAGTCTTCTTACCAGACAAGCTACACCATGGAGAAACAAACATCAGAAAAGCTCAAGCAGGAATTGTAGCAGCTACAAAATCAAACAGAGGTGAGAAAGACACTTGCCGAAGCAAAGGAGAATATTTGGATGGATATCTCCAAATCCATAAATGAAATCTAGTCGATGGTGCAAATCATGTTTGAGAAAAATGAACTGGTGCTAAGAAGTAAGCAGGCCATAGACAAAATAAAAGGAGAGTTGGGAGAAATTCCCACTGAAGCCAATGAAATCATTAGATTCCTGAACTCGAAGAACAAAGAAGAACTAGAAAACATGAAGATTGAAGACAGGACAGAAACCATCCTCGAAGTCAAGAGAGTACTAACCAAAAGAGGACTGATGTTGCAGTTGGAGGAAAAATTCCAGAACATGGACATTAAAGTTCAAAGGTTCTTCAGTAAGATTGAGGCTTTGCAGAAGAAAGGTCTTCCCGGTCTACTGGACTTAAATGACAAGTTGATGACTCTTCCCGATTACAAACAGAATATGGCCATGGTAGCCAAAGACAGTTCCAAGTTTTAGGGAATACAGGGCAGTATAATAGGCAAGGCATTCTTAGAAACTTTGCAGCCAAACCTCAGCATACAGCATGAGATCAAGTATATTTTCATCGTCAAACCGACTTTTTCCAAGTACACAGAAATGGATGAAATATACCGGAGACTACTCAAAGTCACCATTCCCAGTCATCTAATATGGGAAGAGATGTGCAATTTGATGGAGTACGAGATGAGGTGTGCAAGTTGAGTCAGCACGCGGATCAGTTAAAGTCATGTGGCTGACTCACCAATGAACTTCCCCAGAATCAACATTAAGAATTTGACACATCATCGGCAGTTCCTTATTTTTTGTATGATGTTAGTTAGTTAGTTAGACTTAGAATATGCCACGTCCTGATCATTAATGATAGGGTCGTTTGTAATTTTTGTTATAAATACTTAAAACTTTGAAGTATTGAGGGTTGATCTTTACGCCCTAGCAAGCTGTAAGCATTGTAATCTTTATCAAGAGATCTTCCAGTAATACAAAGAGATGTTTCACAGGATTCCTGTGTGTTAACTGTTGGTGAAGTTTTTATTTTTCTTCATTGAATGTTTATCTTTCTTAGTTATCATCTTGTTTTCTGATCCGATCATTTAAAGGGAGTTAAAGTTGCAGAATTTACCTTTGTGTACTTTGTTTGTGAGTTTTTAAAAGATCTAAATGTTTATCTTCTGATGTTACAATAAATAAATTCTTAATTGCTTCTTTATTTTAATTGGCAATCTCACCTTTTCTGCTATCCATCACTTTATTTCTAAAGAATCTAACAGTTGTGTTATCCTGCCCTGCGAAAAGAATCTTTGTACATGTTCTCTGATCTCTATCTTTATAAAACAGACCCCATATCCCAATGGAGGCGTAAACCCTCTTCCAACCAACTTACAAAAACAAACAACCCAATCTCATTTAATCTAACCAGCCTAATATTTGAAAACTGAAACAAAGTTAAATCTTACAGAGAAATCCCTCTCTGAAAATGGTAGGGCTAGATCCCAGTTTCGAAGTGGTTGGATAAATTTTCCTCTGGTAAATTTCTTCTGCCTCCGATAACCTCTGGGAATTTACCGAGCGTTAACACTCTGCATGAAAAAAATGAACTTTGCACCTATAAAAACTCACTTTGCACCTTCAAATTTACTCTCCAAACACTCTCCAATACAGATGCACTCTTTGAGCTATTCAAGGTTCCTATATATTTGATTCTATGCATATATGTGAAGAATAAATATGCCATTCAATGGGAAAGAAAACGAGAAAAGAGTGTTGCAAAACATACTATAAATCTGAAAAAACACGCTCTACATGAAAAAAATGCACTTTGCACCTATAAAAACTCACTATGCACCTTCAAATTTACTCTCCAAATACTCTCCAAACCAGATGCACTCTCTGAGCTACTCAAGGTTCCTATATCTCTCTCATTCATTCATCCATGTTTTTTAGTATTCATCGAACTCTATTCTACCATGATGTGCACAAGAACCCTGATTAGGAGGGATTTCTTGATAGATGAACTTTCCAATAAACTAGAGCTCTTCACATCAATGTTCCTATATTGGGATTATCTNGCCAATGAAATCATTAGATTCCTGAACTCGAAGAACAAAGAAGAACTAGAAGACCTGAAGATTGAAGACAGGACAGAAACCATCCTCGAAGTCAAGAGAGTACTGACCAAAAGAGGACTGATGTTGCAGTTGGAGGAAAAATTCCAGAACATGGACATTGGAGTTCAAAGGTTCTTCAGTAAGATTGAGGCTTTGCAGAAGAAAGGTCTTCCCGGTCTACTGGACCTAAATGACAAGTTGATGACTCTTCCCGATTACAAACAGAATATGGCCACGGTAGCCAAAGACAGTTCCAAGTTTTCAGGAATACAGGGCAGTATAATAGGCAAGGCATTCTTAGAAACTTTGTAGCCAAACCTCAGCATACAGCATGAGATCAAGTATATTTTCATCGTCAAACCGACTTTTTCCAAGTACACAGAAATGGATGAAATATACCGGAGACTACTCAAAGTCACCATTCCTAGTCAGCTAATATGGGAAGAGATGTGCAACTTGATGGAGTATGAGATGAGGTGTGCAAGTTGAGTCATCACGCGGATCAGTTAAAGTCATGTGGGTGACTCACCAATGACCTTCCCCAGAATTAGCATGAAGAATTTGACACATCATCGGCAATTCCTAATTTTTTGTATCTTGTTAGTTAGTTAGTTAGACTTAGAATCTGCCACGTCCTGATCATTAATGACAGGATCGTTTGTAATTTTTGTTATAAATACTTCAAACTTTGAAGTATTGAGGGTTGATCTTTACGCCCTAGCAAGTTGTAAGCATTGTAATATTTATCAAAAGATCTTCCAGTAATACAAAGATATGTTTCACAAGATTCATGTGTGTTAACTGTTGGTGAAGTTTTTATTTTTCTTCGTTGAATGTTTATCTTTCTTAGTTATCATCTTGTTTTCTAATCTGATCATTTAAAGAGAGTTAAAGTTGTAGAATTTACCTTTGTGTACTTTGTTTCTGAGTTTTTAAAAGATCTAAATGTTTATCTTCTGATGTTACAATAAATAAATTCTTAATTGCTTCTTTATTTTAATTGACAATCTCGCCTTTTCTGCTATCTATCACTTTATTTCTAAAGAATCTAACAGTTGTGTTATCCTGCCCTGCGAAAAGAATCTTTGTACATGTTCTCTGATCTCTATCTTTATAAAATAGACCCCATATCCCAATGGAGGCATAAACCCTCTTCCAACCAACTTACAAAAACAAACAACCCAATCTCATTTAATCTAACTAGCCTAATATCTGAAAACTGAAACAAAGTTAAATCTTACAGAGAGATCCCTCTCTGAAAATGGTAGGGCTAGATCCCAGTTTCGAAGTGGTTGGATAAAGTTGCCTCTGGTAAATTTCTTCTGCCCCCAACAACCTCTGGGAATTTACCGAGCGTTAACACTCTGCATGAAAAAAAATGAACTTTACACCTATAAAAACTCACTCTGCACCTTCAAATTTACTCTCAAAACACTCTCCAATACAGATGCACTCTTTGATATATTCAAGGTTCCTATATATCTGATTCTATGCATATATGTGAAGAATAAATATGCCATTCAATGGGAAAGAAAACAAGAAAAGAGTGTTGCAAAACATACTATAAATATGAAAAAACACGCTCTACATGAAAAAAATGCACTTTGCACCTATAAAAACTCACTATGCACCTTCAAATTTACTCTCCAAGCCAGATGCACTCTCTGAGCTACTCAAGGTTCCTATATCCCTCTCATTCATTCATCCATGTTTTTTAGTATTCATCAAACTCTATTCTACCATGATGTGCACAAGAACCCTGATTAGGAGGGATTTCTTGATAGATGAACTTTCCAATAAACTAGAGCTCTTCACATCAATGTTCCTATATTGGGATTATCTTCTTCCTAAGGTCTCTAATCTCTTGCAGCTAGTCTACTTTGTATTGTTGTGGGAGTTCCAATTTCTCCCAAGACTTGAGAAGCATTGATTGATAGTTATTCTAGTTGGGACAGTTATCTAGAACTAGAGACTCATAATGTGGTTTTCTTATTGGGTTTTTGTCTATTACCTATAATTCTTCTGGTAGAACTAGGAATTTGTACTATGTAATAATTTTCTAATTTACTTTTAAGTAGGGTGTAGAAGGTGACCAAGTTTTTATTATTTTGCATGTCCATTATTACTAGGTGTGTAATACATTGCTACAAAGAGCTCATACAGTTAGATACCTAGTATAGGGGTTTAATTTTTTAACAAGTTGTCATATAAGATGAGGCATTGTACATTTCAATAATTCATTTCTCATTGATTGGTATACCCGGGTGTCAACTTATGTTTTCATACATTCTAAATAATTAAAAAATTCCCACCTTTTAATACTAGTTTTAGTGTTTTAGAGAGGGAGATGCTCCCAAGCATGGAAAAATTTAGGGGCAAAATTTCTCCCATGGGAAAAATTTAGCCCCCTTCAAATTTTGGTAGGGCTAATTTTATATATTAGAAAAAAACCATATTAATCCCAATTCGCGCCCCCCAGCCCGCTCTTTACTTTTAAAACGATACTAATTATATATTTGGCCCCAAAATGGAAGTCAAAATTTAAATATTAATTACATTTTCGCCTTGGAAAAATGACGGTCATCCTCCCTTTCACCCGATTCCTGGGAGTAGCCATTGATCTTCTGAGGTTTTCGCCCACAGTTTCATATTTTTCACAAGGCCAAGGACCATGGTTCTCCTCGATTTGGGAATGGTCATTGGCCTTATAGTTTTTTCGCCCACCAATTTTGTTTTTTTACAGAGGATGCCCCTGATTTGGAATTTTTACATGAATTCGGTCGTGGGCTGATCCGGATTATTTCCGGCACAAAATGAGAGAGGAGATATAATAAATAAATGTACACAGATATCTCGGATATACAATTATATAATAGAAATGTATCATAGATGCAACCATAAACACGGAGATACAATACACAATTTCTATTAAAATATGAAATGTACAGAACTGTAAAAATATAGAGGGAAAGACTCGCTAGAATGGTGGCAGCTTATCTCTGAGAAGAGATGTGACGGCTACTCGCATTAGCAAGAAGATGATTTTTACAATGAGGTTCTAAAGGAATTTTTAACATAATTAAAATCCAAAACCCTAACCCCGGAAGATGAAAATCCAAAAGGTTTGCGGGCCTTGACGGGGGTAGTTGATACGTAAACTTCCTGGGGGCGTAAATTTTGCATACGATCTCCATTTGGGGCACTCAATACACCATTGGAAAGGTCTAATTGAGAAGAATGACTTTCGACTTGCCCAGGTTAGTCCCTTTGGCAACCTCCTAGGCCCCAAATTCCCAAAAAACGTCGTTTAGGGCCTCAAAACGACCTCGGAAGTTTGGAACCCGAAAAACTGCCGAAAAACTTCCAAGATGGAAAATTGTTTTTTGAGCCCGTGGAATAGGTGGGTGGCCACCGATATCCACCTGGATCATGGATTTCAGAATATTTTTCACCAACTTGATGGTGATTCACAATATTAATAGATCTAAGTGTTTCTCCTTGAAATATTTAGCCACGTATAGCTTGAAATCTTCAAAGTCCAAGTTCCAACTCAAAATTCTATTGTCAAAATTTGCAAATTACAAGAGGAGAAAACGTCAATTTCTTTCCATCTTCTCGGTCGATCTATGTCAACATTTATGGTTTCCATCTTGGCCCCTGCAACACCTTAATATCGGGTAAGTCATAATTGGATTATGAGCCCTCTCTGCAATTTTTTAAATTTGTCACGACTGTGCAGGGATAATATTAATATCTTGTCATTTATGGGCTCATGGTTCTCTACTCTGCTAGTAGCAGAGTTGTTTTGGGAATTCATTAAGTGCATATGCTAGTAAGGATTATCTTGATCAGTTATAGATACCACCCAACCTCCAGGATAGCATAGGCTTCAGGTCATGATGAGTGATTATTTGGGTTAGTGATTGGAGTAGATCAGTAGTTATGTGTTTAAGTTTTTTAGCTTACCCACAGTCTGGATAAATTACCTGAGCATTTTTAAATCATTCTCACAAGCTGATGTTGAAACATGGTGTTTCGACACTGATTTCCCAATGATCATTGCTTGTGTGTTTCCACGCACAAGTGTCATCTTGATTAGTGATAGAGCCCACACAGCCTCTAGGATAGCAGAGGCTTCAGGTCATGACAAGTGATTGTTTGGGTTAGTAATTTGAGTAGATCAGTAGTTCTGTCTTTAAATTTTTGAGCTTACCCATAGTTTGGATAAATTACCTGGGTGTTTTTAAATCATTCTCATAAGTTGGTTCTAAAACACGGTGTTTCAACACCATTTTCCCAACGCTCATTGCTTGTGTGTTTCCACACACAAGTGTACTGTGTCATCCTTATCAGTGATAGAGCCCACCCAGCCTCCAGGATAGCAGAGGCTTTAGGTCATGATTGGAGTATATCAGTAGTTACTGGTTATGTGTTTAAGTTTTTGAACTTACCCACTATTTGGATAAATTACTTGGGTGTTTTAAATCATTCTCACAAGCTGGTGTTGAAACATGGTGTTTCAACACTGTTTTCCCAATGCTCATTGCTTGTGTATTTCCATGCACAAGTGTCATTTTGATCAGTGATAGAGTCCATCCACCCTCCAGGATAGCAGAGGATTCATTTCATGATGAGTGATTGTTTGGGTTAGTGATTGGAGTAGATCAATAGTTTTGTAGACTGTATTTAAGTTTTTGAGCTTACCCACAATTTGGATAAATTACTTGGGTGTTTTTAAATCATTCTCACAAGTTGGTGTTGAAACATGATGTTTCATCATTGTGTTTCCCAAATTCCCATGCTTGTGTGTTTCCATGCACAAGTGATAGAGCACCTAGGTCCCACCGATCATACTAGCTTTCCAAGCAATAATATACTCCAAAGAAAAAGTAATGCAATTCTTCCCACGAAGCTACAATTTCACATTCCTAAATCTGTTTTAACAGAGCAAATTCCATTCAAATGAATGTTTTTACTTTTGTGGATATTACGGTATCAAGGCCATGTCACGCATCAAGATAAACATAGTTATATATAGTTTTAGATATATACGGCATGCCTAGAGTGATTTTGTGTCGAACGGTAAGCAAGAATGAAAAATCTAATGCATACATTTCTACAAACACTTCATATGCATCCTCATACAGTATTCTAAGTTGTTTGTATTATAATTTCATACAAACATTTCCTCAAGGCTCAACCCGTTGCTATATCCTATATCATATTGTACACTGTATTTTTTACTATGTAGTGTGCTAATAACACAAAAATAATGAAAGATAGTTGTCCATATGGCCATTTTTTACCATGAAAATCAATTAACCAAAATTTACCACAGTCCACTCCATCATTTTCCTAACCCACCATATATTACTATTTCAACCCAATTATAACCAAACACATAAGAACCTAGGTCCCAAACCAACCTTACTAAATATACTCTCATTATTGTTCCACATCCAGTTCACTATTATTCCAGATTTAGTAATTGCCAATTCAGTTAAGTTTTCTATCAGTCCAGATTTCAGTTATGTTCAGTTACACAAATGTATGATCTATTCTTACTACTTAGATAAGGGATCCAATCCCTAGAGTCTAGGTAGTTAGTGTGCATGCATGAGGAGTTGAGTGAGGGTGCAGAGTTTAAGGAGTGTACATGCATACATGCCACAACCATTCTCCAATTGGGATGTATTAACTCAGGCATTGTTATCCATTTGATTAGGTAGAAGGCTTAGGGTTTGAGGATGATTCAAACTTCTTACATGTGTCCAGTTTACTATTTTCATATCTGCAAGTTTGTTGTTCATATTATCAGTAATATGTGAATGTACTCTATAGGTACTCTAATGTTGTTCAAGTTTGTTTGTAGGTGAATGTACAAATCATCATCATTGTTTGGCATTATTAGGAAAACTTTAAACATGGAAAAAATAGCAACATATCATCACTCATATCATACGACATATAAAGGTCCCAACATAAAAGAATGGACCATCGTACTCTGTAACAGTGTAATATATCAAGGATCTAGGATAAACCGAAGAAAAAACATGTGGTAAAATCCACATGTGAAATTTCTGACAATAGGGACCTTCCAATCTATCTTTGTATCTAATATTGAATGTAGCCATACAATTTCTCATGAGTCATGGAACACACTTCTATAAAAAACAGATTATCAACCTAAAACCAACCTATCATAGGAAAAATAGTTTTTAAAAATGGATTTTTATTGATGTGACATTATTTTGAGCCAATAATAATATGCAAGATGAAAATGACTTGTTGTATGTTGAAGTAATCTCAATTTCTTCCATTTTTAGTTTAGTTGCTTCTGTTGCGATATCAGCCCTAGTTATTCTCCTTGTACTTGGGAAAGTTGATGGAAACATTGGAAATGGCCTCTTCCTCCTTAATAGCTTTGGCACTGTTTGGGGAAGTTTCTTTGAGACAATTTCAACTTCATAATCAGGGGAAACATGGGAAGAATCATCATGCAAATCAAATGATTCTTCTTGCAACTCAATTACATTCTCTCTTGGAATCACTGTTTCAACCTCCTGAATCTGTTATGGTGGAGTTTTTACCCTTTCAGGTGGTGGTGACCTCCCCACACTTAATTCCTTCTGTATCTTCAGAAGGAATCTTTGTATCTGATCCTTCCCTCATTTTTTCCATGGGTTCTTCCACACTCAGATATTTTTCTGTATCCCCTCCTTCATGTTGTGTTGGTTGATTCTCCTCTATCAACTGCTCATTTTCTTCTGCTATAATGGTAGATGATTTTTCAGGGTTTTGGTGTAGATATTCCTACATCTGCACTCCAAGATCTTCCATATATACATCTTCTGCAATCACAACTCCAGGGATATCCCTCATTTCTACATCACCACTTCCATGTCCTAGTTCTCCAGCAACACTATATTATCCCAACTCTTCATTAATTCCTTCTCTTTCCTCTCTTCCCTTGTATGAAATACTCATATCACTACTTCATTCCTCCTCTTTTGATTCATTGCCATCATTTTCATCAACTTTTATTTCTCCCCTGACAATGAATTGAGCCCATGTCTGGTTTTGTAGTTCCAAGGCTCTCAACACTATTAATTTTATCAGACAGTGGTGTGTGATAGAACCTTAGGGAAAACGGGTTTGTCTTACATAATGTGCCATATTATGCAAATATTCTAATAGATAATAAGGCAGATTTATCAATGAGCCATGACGAAGGTGTGACAGCAGAACAAAATTATATGTGTAAACAATCTTGTACCTACCTTCACATGTAATATATTTCTTCAAGAAAATAGCAACTCAGTCCCAACGTTGAGGTAAAGACTCTATTGTTGTGCCACATCCTCTAGGATGCACTTGCTCTCCTTCCTCCAAGAAATTGGTATTTTCATTAGGAATGGTTGTCCTTCATCCAAACCATTTTTTGTTAGTCCTTGGAAGCCCTGTAATAGAGGATATAATTGCGTCTGTTACACTAATCTCCAAACTTCTAACATGTGAATGGGTTCCTATTAAATTCCAGGCGAATTCTAGGGAAATATCATTGTCAAACTCGCCCAACCGCTCTAAATATGATACCCACCCTGCGTCTTCAAATATTTTGTAGACTTCTAGGAACCGACGCAAAGCGTCGAGGGTTACTGGTTCATGACGGACTGCAAATCCTCCCATGTTGAACATCACTTTGTGTAATTAGTTGTTACAGTATTGCAAAGGAGTTTCAGGTTCAAAATTCCCAACATAGATCGAGGAGCTTCATCATGAATGAGCGCACAGGAACAGTGGAAGGATATGTGTTGGTATTTTTGGAAAGGTGGTGGTGATTTGAATTTCGTGGGAAAAATAAACCTGACAACCATGTTGATTGAACATTTATGGTGGTGGTTGATTAATTTATTCAGGGATGATGGGATAGCCTCCAACTTGAACTAGCAGTATTGGCCATCTGTTGGTGATGTGGAAGGGCATGGAACAGTCATTATTTCACATTATCATGTCAAACACATGTCACAGTGACCAGTCATAGTTGTAGGTTGTAAATCACAGACACATACATGCGGGCACTTACCAGCGGCAAGCAAAATATGAGGTGGTGATCATGTTCAACTGCTTAATCAGTGTTATCAAGATTCAGTACCTTCCATTATTAGATACTTATTACTACCGACCACGGATGAAAATGGTGGAGTAACTCTGTCAGCTGGATATGATGGAATCGGTGGGGACATAGTCTTCTTCATGCATGTTTCAGCACCAGTATATCTGCATTCATTCTTAGAAATTCTTCATAGTCTTCTTTTTGCATGCAACGTGTTTCATCCAGGTGTTTCAGCATGGTGTTTCAGCACCAGCATATCTACATATATGTACATCTTTTTGGTTTACATTTATGATTGTGTAATTACCCAAATTAGGACTAAGGAAACATCATCCTAGTTTACAAGTAAACTATGAATCAATTTTTAACATAACACAATGTTGAATGAATAATGAATTATACCTGCTCCAGGATTGATGTTCTCATAGGAAATGTAAACATAGGGATAAATTAATACAAGAGAATGAGATGAAAATGGCATTGAAACGATAAGGAAAAAGGGGCAATTTTAGCACCCAACAATGTCTCACTAGAGTAGATTAGCATAGTCTCCTTCATGCATGTTTCTGCACGGTGTTTCTGCACCATCATATCTTCATTCATTGAACATTCTTATTAATTTTGCATAGTTTTTTTCATGTGTGCAGCATGTTTCATCCAGGTGTTTCAGCACCAGCATATATTCATACATTCTTATTAATTCTGCATAGTTTTTTTCATGTGTGTAGCATATTTCATCCAGGTGTTTCAGCAGCAGCATATCTTCATACATTCTTATTAATTATGCATAGTATTCTTCGTGCATGTTGTGTGTTTCATCCTAATCCAAGTGTTTTAGCATGGTGTTTCATCACCAATGTATTTGCATATATGTACATCTATGTGGTTTACAGGTATGATTGTTTAATTACCCAAATTAGGACTAAGGAAACCTAATCCTGGTTTACAAGTAAACTATGAATTAAGTTTTAACATAACACAAATTGAATGAATAATGAATTGTTATTGCTCCGGGATTGATGTTCTCATAGGAAATGTAAACAATAGGATGAATTAATACAAGAGAATGAGATGAAAATGGCATTGAAATGATAAGGAAAAATGGGAAATTTTAGCACCCAACAATGTCTCACTTGAGTATATTAACAAAGTTGTGTGGGACATGAATCCTAACAATGCTCTAAGCCTTGATGGCTTCTCAACTAAATTCTATAAACAAGCCTAGAACATTGTGGATCTGGTCAATCGCATAGAGGGAAGGCATAATGAAAGATAAGAGATGTATATTTTTAGTGATATAAGCATAGATATTTTTAGTGCTTGGCATATATATTTAGTCTTCAAAATTTCATGCTGACTATTGTATAGGTGAGCACATAAGTGCTCTATTTTGTACCATATATTCTTGGAATACTCCCAATATCGAACATTGATTCGAATTTATTTAAATTAATCTACTTTTAAAATATTCGTCAATACTTTTAAAAGGTTTTATAATTATGTGAAAATTTGCCACAATTTCACAAGATTTTATAATTTCGTGAAAGATTCGCTCAAATTTTACAAGATTCTATAATTTGGTGAAAGATTCGTAAAAAAAATTATATATGAATATTATGTTATTGATAAAATATCCTTCACACTTTCTCGTGTGTCATGGAGATTCTCCCATTTATTATACATATAAATTTAGCGGGGTTTCTTAAAAATTTCCCTGCCCCAAGGTTCAGAGACACACCCCTTGTCTTCCAAAATTAATTAGGGTCATTCCCATTCTTCACTACCAAATCAAGGGAATTCCATATATTATTGATTATTAATCAGTGAGTTAGTTGGTTAAGGAAGGGTTAGACATTCCCTGCTACCTTTGATTCCATCTCCTGAAATTAGCCCTAGTTCCAACAATATCATAAATAGTTTCCCACTGCATAATTAATGCTTATTGGTAAAAAGTGTCAAATTTGAGGCAAGAATAAACAAGACGCCTTCTCTTGAAATCCTTACAAAGTTGGACCAAAAATCATCTTCTTATTAATGGGAATTAGAGGAACTGATTATGACAACGCCATTCTCCCAAAGTTTTCCCTATTTTCTAAAACTTAGTTGCATGTTAGATTTCCCATGTTTGAGTTTCAAATATTATGCTTTCCAAAGGATGGAAAATAATTTTGAATCACTCCTCAATATCCTCAATGGAGATTCTTATGATTTGTTTATTTCCATTTATAGAATAAAAAACATAATTAGTGTTATGAGCATGCCCCCCCACACACACACACACACGTGTGTGTGCACTTCTGCAACAATGATTCAAATAGTTATAAATAAATGCAAGTAATTTTATGTTGTCTTCTCACTGAAAACAAGAACTTGCTTCAAATACAAATTTACAGCACCATCAGAGTAAAATACTGAAAAACCAATTTGTTACAGTCCTAATTAAGAAAACTATTGTAAAAAGAGTTCACATTGGGAATCCTTGAGGAACTGAAGAACAACCTACATTCACAAAAAGAGTGAATATTTAAAAAATAAAAATGGCCCAAAGACTAAATTCACAAAACTAGTCCAAAGACCAAGCTGGCAGCACTGCATAGAAGGCCAACCAGGGAATGTAGAATGACAAGGTTGATTTTTTGACCACATATCCTAGTATTGATATCCATGAAAAGAGTCATTTCCACAAAAAATTAGGACATGTTTTCTCTCATATAGGAGCCATTGAGTTTCCATCCTCCTTCATAAGAGCAGCGTTATTAACTCCCAAATATTATATTTCAATATGTATTTGTCATTTCAAGACTATATTAAGGTAGAATCACTGGAGATATGCACCTTTTCTTGTTAAGAGTAAAGGTTTCCCAAGTACTACATTTCTCTTGTAATTTTCATAAGAAAAACTCTCCCTTTATTTTTTTGTATATCTATAAATTTCCTCTATGCACATCAAGAGTGTTAATTCATGTCCTTGTAAATGATTATCATAAATAATATGGGTTATACCATTAATATTTATTGTTTCTTGATTAAGAGGGAAATCTAGTAACGACAACCTCTAGTATTATTATTATTAAAGTGAGCTCACAGTGACTACCCTAAATACCATATAAAGTGTTGAGATAAATCTCACAACAACATCCCTCTATTACTATTCATTACTAGTGTAAGTTATGAATGATCATAATTCATTACTAGTGNTTGATTATTAATCAGTGAGTTAGTTGGTTAAGGAAGGGTTAGACATTCCCTGCTACCTTTGATTCCATCTCCTGAAATTAGCCCTAGTTCCAACAATATCATAAATAGTTTCCCATTGCATAAGTAATGCTTATTGGTAAAAAGTGTCAAATTTGAGGCAAGAATAAACAAGACACCTTCTCTTGAAATCCTTACAAAGTTGGACCAAAAATCATCTTCTTATTAATGGGAATTAGAGGCACTGATTATGACAACGCCATTCTCCCAAAGTTTTCCCTATTTTCTAAAACTTAGTTGGATGTTAGATTTCCCATGTTTGAGTTTCAAATATTATGCTTTCCAAAGGATGGAAAATAATTTTGAATCACTCCTCAATATCCTCAATGGAGATTCTTATGATTTGTTTATTTCCATTTATAGAATAAAAAACATAATTAGTGTTATGAGCATGCCCCCCCACACACACACACACGCGCGCGCTTCTACAACAATGATTCAAATAGTTATAAATAAATGCAAGTAATTTTATGTTGTCTTCTCACTGAAAACAAGAACTTGCTTCAAATACAAATTTACAGCACCATTAGAGTAAAATACTGAAAAACCAATTTTTTACAGTCCTAATTAAGAAAACTATTGTAAAAAGAGTTCACATTGGGCATCCTTGAGGAACTGAAGAACAACCTACATTCACAAAAAGAGTGAATATTTAAAAAATAAAAATGGCCCAAAGACTAAATTCACAGAACTAGTCCAAAGACCAAGTTGGCAGCACTACATAGAAGGCCAACCAGGGAATGTAGAATGACAAGGTTGATTTCTTGACCACATATCCTAGTATTGATATCCATGAAAAGAGTCATTTCCACAAAAACGTTAGGACATGTTTTCTCTCATATAGGAGCCATTGAGTTTCCATCCTCCTTCATAAGAGCAGTGTTATTAACTCCCAAATATTATATTTCAATATGTATTTGTCATTTCAAGGCTATATTAAGATAGAATCACTGGAGATATGCACCTTTTCTTGTTAAGAGTAAAGGTTTCCCAAGTACTACATTTCTCTTGTAATTTTCATAAGAAAAACTCTCCCTTTATTTTTCTGTATATCTATAAATTTCCTCTATGCACATCAAGAGTGTTAATTCATGTCCTTGTAAATGATGATCATAAATAATATGGGTTATACCATTAATATTTATTGTTTCTTGATTAAGAGGGAAATCTAGTAACGACAGCCTCTGGTATTATTATTATTAAAGTGAGCTCACAGTGACTACCCTAAATATCATATAAAGTGTTGAGATAAATCTCACAACAACATCCCTCTATTACTATTCATTACTAGTGTAAGTTATCAATGATCATAAGTCATTACTAGTGTTGAGATAAAGCTCAAAACAACAACCCTCTATTATGAGCATGCTCTCTAGAGGAATCAATCATGGATTTTCAATATGTACCATGTAGCTCAATATGGTTTTAGTAACTATATCATGTTCAACAAAACTTCAATACATGCAATACATAGGGTTAATGATGTTAATATTATCTAATGTATTTCTTCCACCCAGTGGATGACAAGTTGATGTAGGACTCAAGGAGAAGATAGTACACATTGTTTCTCATGATTTTTTTCTAGAAAAACCACCATAGGATGATGTTGTAAAGGAAATCGCATATGTGTTGGGCCAAAACACCATAAACTTGTTATGCCAAAAATTCCTCCAATATGTAATGATTATAAGAAAAATGCTATCAAGAAGAATATCATATGTTTCCCATGAATCCTTGCATAGACACCTTGAACATAATTCTCATTGTTTTTTTAACCTATATCATCTATAACCAATGATCCATAGGGTTTTAGGAACTAGATCATGTTCAACAAAACTTCAATACATAAAATACAATGTACACAGGGTTAATGATGTTAATATTATCTCATGCAATTTTTTGACCCTCTATATGGGAGGAATCAACTTTTCTACTTCTAGATGGGAGAAATAATAATTTACAAGAAGGAAATCACAGGGTCGCGAAAAGATTGTAGCTATTGCCAATGAATCGAGTTATTGCATTTTGCTCTGCCCTACCAATACCCTCGTCCAAAATTTGAATACCCTCCAAACGCTATGAATTGTTATCAATGGTGTTCTTCTCCACCAAGAAATTGTACTCTACTCAATGGTGTTACTATTTCATTGAAATACTTAATTCCCATTGTCCATACCAAAAAATTGAAGCCAACGAAAGCATGAAGCTTGATTTTTACAAGATGGGAGGGAGAACTCACTACCAAAAATCCCCTTTTTTTAAAAAATTGGGCGAATAAAAGGTTGTATATACCCCACACCCTGAAATTGGGGAGAATGAAAATGTGAACCATGAAATATACCAAATGGGAAGGATAATTTGCTACCAACAATTCTCATATTTCTGGAAATCAGGCAAATGGAGGTTGCAACTCGAAATTTCATGGGCGAAAAAAAAAATCTCTCTCCCTCTTAAAAACCTGGGCTAACCCTCTATAGGATTTTTTTTTAAATGAAATAGGGGTGAATGATAAAATAATAAAAAAACCACTACAATATAAAAGATTCACCCCAATCAAAATTTGGAACCCCTTAATTTCACCCATGAGCGAAATTTATCCCCTAAATTTATCTATGGATGGGAGTAGTACACATAGCCTCCTTAAGTTTTTCAAAATCTTTGGTTTCTTCTTTGGTCCAAGAAAATGTTTTCTTCTTTAATAATGTTGTTAGAGGTGTTGTTATTTGACCATAATTCTTAACAAACTTGTGATAATATCTTTTTATCCCTAATAATTCTCTAGGTTTTCCAAGGTTTTGGGAATCGGTCATTCCCTCATAGCTTTTATTTTTTTAAGGTCCACTTTTGCACCATGAGATACAATACGACCCAAATATTTCACTTCTTGAACCACAAAGGCACACTTGGGAAGATTTGCATAAAGTTGTTTCTCTTCCAATAGTTGTAATACCTTGTAAACATGTTGTACATGATCTTCCCAAATTTTGTTGTAGATTAGTATGTCATCAAAAAATACTAAGACAATTTTCCAAGGGCTTGAAAATAGAATTCATCAAGCTTTGAAATGTTGAAGGTGCATTAGTAAGTCCAAATGGCATAACCAAAAATTCATAATGACCTTCATTTGTTCTAAAATATGTTTAAGGAATGTCTTCTTTTCTTATTCTAATTTGATGATATCCCAAATGAAGATCCAGCTTAGTAAAGAATTTTTCTCCATGCAATTCATATAATAATTCATCAATGAAAGGAATAAGAAACTTATCTTTGATGGTGATTTTGTTGAGTTGTCTATAATCTGGACACATACGACATGAACCATCATTTTTTGTAACCATCACCGTTGGTGAAGAGAAAGTACTTTGGCTAGGTTGAATGTTGTCGGCCTCTAACATTTCTTGGATCATGTGCTCAATCTCACTCTTTTATGCAAATGGATACATGTAAGGCCTAATGTTATGTGGTACACTTCCTGGTTGAAAATGAATAACATGGTCATGATCTCGAGTAGGTGGAAGACCCTTAGGAATTTCACCAAATACCTTGGAATGATTTTTTATAAGTATTTGGAGGTCTAATGGAGTTGTAACATCCCCACTATGATCCTCAATTTAATTAATTTTTATGTAGATATAATGTGTGGTTACGACCAAAGCGATGTAATATGTGAATTGTATTTCTATGTTTTAATAATAATATGTGATTTCAGTTGTTAAGGGGACATGGACGGAGATGGAGGCTGGATTAATCCACAAGAGAGGGGAGGGTCTAAGCGAGTACCTAAGAGGGTGTCCAAGGGGAAATTACCCATGTATATTAATTCAACTTGTTTTCCTAAATTTTCTATTGGTATATGAACCTTTTATTTTTTTATTGATTGTTCACAAAGCCAATCATTGAATACATGTAAGAGGGTGGGTGTGAGAACTTACATCCCATGGTTATTGGGTACATGGGGGTTTGAATACAATCAGCTTGAGGAAGTGTGTGAGTCAAGAAAGGAAAATCAAAATGAGGAAATTTGTATGGGTTGGGACAGCAATTTTACACAGTCAAGTTTTGTGCATGAACATCAAGTAGAGAGAAAGAAAGAGAGCTTGGAGATGGAACAACCATGGAGGGTGAATTCTAGATAATTCTAGAGTGTTTTTGGATCTTATTTGGAACTAAAGATCCAGGTTGTCAAGCCTGAAGAGTGAACTCCTGAGTGAGTTGCACTGTAACAGTAAGTGTTATTGTTTTGCTAGTAGTTTTCCTGGCAGCAAGTTCCTTTGAGTTCCTAGTTGAGAAATTCTTGGTTATCTATGATAGAGAGACCTTGATAGACAAATGGGATGCCTGAGGGACTGATATAAGTTAATGGGTACATTCCTTAGGTTGGGCAGGTAAAGAGGAAGAGAGTTGGTGGAAAATTGGGATAGTTGTAAAAGAATACCAATGGGTTGTGGGAATTATGAGTTGTGTGTGGACAGTGAAATACCACCCTCTTTTATGGATTACTAGCCTCATCTATGGGGTGAATTGTTGTTGAGATTTGGAGCATCAATTATATGGTTGGGTGGAACATTTGTCCCAAGTAGTTGGTTGCACAATTGTTTATAAAATATAAGTGTTTTATCTTGTTGTTGTTTGTATTATGAGTTTATTTATTGTGCATTAACTCTATGCATCAAACTTATTTATATGTTTGTGAAATTGAGTTTAATAGTTTCATTTCATGTTGTAGATGCATCTAAATAATGGTAACATTTAGCAGTTAAATATGTATGTAATTCATAGTTGTAAGCTACAAGAACTTATTTAGTTAGCAGATTTTCTTTGTTTTTATGAGTATTCTGTGGTGTAATGTTCCTCAGTCAGACTAGGGGATGTTACATTATGGTAACAGAGCCTTTGGTTAAAAAACTAGGCTTGTATGGAACAAGAACAAGTGCAAGTGCAAGTTGAGTAATTTGTTGTTGCAGACTTCAGTCTATGTGAATTTGGGGGAAAGAAAAAGAAGTTGGAATGAAACCTCCAAATTCGTGGGAAAATTTTGAGTTTAATTTCCTCAGAGCAGTCGAAGAGATCACATGGGGTGTAAATATGCAGTTTGCAGAGTCGAAATCAACCTGGAAGGGTCTAAATTCATTTTCTAATGGTCATTGTATCATTGAATAGAGTACAATGAATCGACCATCGAGATTTCTTTTGATCTCGAGATCGGCGGCTAAGATTCGTCGTGATAAATTAAAAAATTCATAAGGTTTCGACCATTCGAAAGGTTGAGTCGATCAATGACCATGATTCATTTTCGATTGTTTTGAATTTGAAATGGATTAACGGTTGAGATTCATTTTTTGTTGTTTCAAAAATAGATCAAATCAACAGTCTGAATTCATTTTAGGTCGTTGGGAGGTTGGTATCGATCAATGGCTAGGATTCAATTCAGAGGTTTTTGAAGTGGTTTTGATCAATGGTCAAGATCAACTTGGATTAGAAATTGATGGCCCAGATTGATAGGATTTTGATCGAAACTTTTCTAAGTGTTGAAGTTGGCCAAGGAAAATCATCGACGATCGACAGTCGGGTCGGACGAACTAGAGAATTGTTTCATCAATTCGGAGGGATGAATGACACTCGATGGGTCGATGGTCGGGCCTCGACCAAATTGGTGAGGAGTTTCATTCACCAATGAAAATTTTCGACGACCAACGATCGATAGTTGATTCAGCCGGTTTAGCATTATGTTGTGAATTCGCTGTCAAGGGAATGCGCTGACGATCAACGGTCGAGTCGAAAGATTGGGAAAAGCGTTGTGTGCACCCAAAGAAGAACGTTAATCGTCGATGGCCAGTAGATTCAGATAAATGGTTCATATTTCACCCAATATGAGATCGACAACTTAGATTTAAAGGGTTGTTATAGTAAAACAAACAATTTTATATGAAAATTTCCAAATTTTTCATATTTTTGAAGATCGTTATCTTGCAAGACAATTTTGAGGGCCTAAACAACGTTTTGAAGAGTTCTAATTTGTGAGACTGTAAGTGTTGTAGGAACCACATAGTATATTTTCATCTTAAATAAAATATATCGAGGAGATATTTCCAACGAGCTAATCTATTTGCAAAAATGAGCTCATAATAATGAGAAAGTTACAACCAAAACAGTAAGGATAAAATGTTGGCACCAGTTTACTTCCAGAGGGTACAACTCCATGCCCAGAAGTCCATTTGGGTATCAAAAGTAGTCTATGGAAATATTATGAACCATAGAAGACAGCCTTAGAGCCATATTTGGAATCTAGGTATGTAAAAATGTGCAGAAAGAAAAAGAAGACACATGTAGCATACAGGGGTAAATTGGGTAAAACAACCTAAACTTCTCCAGACCATAACTTTCAGCTCAGAACTCATATTTGAGCAAACAAATAGTCGTTGGAAATGTATTAAAGGGTATAATACATCTGTCAACCCATAATTTTGAATTGGGAACTAAAATTTCTCAGAAAGTGAAAAAAAAAAATATTTTTGTAGAAGTAAAAGAGTGGAAATTGCAACTTGTAAATATTGTAATTTTTTGCTCAGAACTCAGATTGAAGGATGAATACAACCATTGGAAAGTTATTTCAAAGAGGAATGAATCTAAGGAATAATAATTTAATTGGTGAATTGTGTCCTTCATAAATTGATGAAGAAATAATATGTATTCTAATTGATTAAATGTTTTATGTTATGCATGTTCTAACAACAATTATTACGTAACATTTTTTGCAGAATTAGAGGTACGGGAAAGCAAATTTGGTTCTTATATGAGGACTAGATTTATGGATGATGCTCCAAGATCTTACAGCCATGAGAAATATATCATAGGTATGCATGTCAGCATGGGAAATGTTGAGACAAAGTTCAATGGAAGAAGAAGCAGGCAGGAGCATGCAACTATGAGAATATGCATAGGGAAGTGCAGAACTATAAGGCTAATAATGAAAGGATTATGAAGGCTCAGGAAGAGATACTTCAAAGTTTGAATATGTTATATAAGAAAGTTAACAAAGACTCTGGAACCAAGCAAGCATGTAATGACCCTTAATTATTAAGATGATTAATTTAATAAATAATTCTAAAAATTAGCTAAATTATAATTAATTATTAAATAACCTTAACTAATTATCTGTTATTAATTAATTATTTTAGATTATGATTATTTTAAGTATGATTAACTCTTTAATTAAGGGTTAATGATTAATTTGATTATTAATTGATTAATTAAGTATTAAACAATTGGGTGGATAATAAAATATAATGTTTAATTGGGTTACGTATCCCACAAGGGATAACGTAACCAATACGTTAAGATAAGTAATAAAGGAATGGATAAGGCATTAATAAAGAGATAAGGTATTTGGTGGGGGAAGTTAATGGAGGAAGGGCGGTGAAGGAGGAATAAGGGAAGTGGAGAAGGATTATGGGGGGGATTATTCATTCTACGAGAAGGGAGAATGGGGAGGATTGGGACAGAGTGAGTTTACAGTGGAATTTACAGTGCACCGGGGGGATGAGGAGGTTTTGGGCTCGGAGGGCTAGGACATCCATTGATGTCCTAGGGCTAGGCATTACTAGTCGGTAGGGTGGCTGGTTTTGGGGTGTCCTAAAGAGCAGCATCAGATTCAAGATTCAAGCTAAGGAAGCAGCATCAGATTCAGGTTAGAGTTATGAATCTTTTGAATT
>JZKD02S1673690.1:260653-271940 GCA_000966675.3 Picea glauca | reverse complement strand
AGTTGTAAGAGAATACCAATGGGTTGTGGGAATTATGAGTTGTGTGTGGACAGTGAAATACCACCTTCTTTTATGGATTACTAGCCTCATCTATGGGGTGACTTGTTGTTGAGATTTGGAGCATCAATTATATGGTTGGGTCGAACATCTGTCCCAAGTAGTTGGTTGCACAATTGTTTATAAAATATAAGTGTTTTATCTTGTTGTTGTTTGTATTATGAGTTTATTTATTGTGCATTAACTCTGTGTATCAAACTTATTTATATGTTTTCGGAATTGAGTTTAATAGTTTCATTTCATGTTTTTTTAGCATGTTGTAGATGCATCTAAATAATGGTAACATTCAGCAGTTAAATATGTATGTAATTCATAGTTGTAAGCTACAAGAACTTATTTAGTTAGCAGATTTTTTTTGTTTTTATGAGTATTTTGTGGTGTAATGTTCCTCAGTCGGACTAGGGGATGTTACATTATGGTAACAGAGCCTTTGGTTAAAAAAATAGGCTTGTATGGGACAAGAACAAGTGCAAGTGCAAGTTGAGTAATTTGTTGTTGCAGACTTCAGTCTATGTGAATTTGGGGGAAAGAAAAAGAAGTTGGAATGAAACCTCCAAATTCGTGGGAAAATTTTGAGTTTAATTTCCTCAGAGCAGTCGAAGAGATCACATGGGGTGTAAATATGCAGTTTGCAGAGTCGAAATCAACCTGGAAGGGTCTAAATTCATTTTCTAATGGTCATTGTATCATTGAATAGAGTACAATGAATCGACCATCGAGATTTCTTTTGATCTCGAGATCGGCGGCTAAGATTCGTCGTGATAAATTAAAAAATTCATAAGGTTTCGACCATTCGAAAGGTTGAGTCGATCAATGACCATGATTCATTTTCGATTGTTTTGAATTTGAAATGGATTAACGGTTGAGATTCATTTTTTATTGTTTCAAAAATAGATCAAATCAACAGTCTGAATTCATTTTAGGTATTTGGGAGGTTGGTATCGATCAATGGCTAGGATTCAATTCAGAGGTTTTTGAAGTGGTTTTGATCAATGTTCAAGATCAACTTGGATTAGAAATTGATGGCCCAGATTGATAGGATTTTGATCGAAACTTCTCTAAGTGTTGAAGTTGGCCAAGGAAAATCATCGATGACCGACAGTCGGTTCGGACGAACTAGAGAATTGTTTCATCAATTCACAGGGATGACTGACAGTCGATGGGTCGATGGTCGGGCCTCGACCAAATTGGTGAGGAGTTTCATTCACCAATGAAAATCGTCGACGACCAACGATCGATAGTTGATTCAGCCGGTTTAGCATTATGTTGTGAATTGGTTGTCAAGGGAATGCGCTGACGGTCAACGGTCGAGTCGAAAGATTGGGAAAAGCGTTGTGCGCACCCAAAGGAGAACGTTAATCGTCGATGGCCAATAGATTCAGATAAATGGTTCATATTTCACCCAATATGAGATCGACGACTTAGATTTAAAGGGTTGTTATAGTAAAACAAACAATTTTATATGAAATTTTCCAAATTTTTCATATTTTTGAAGATCATTATCTTGCAAGACAATTTTGAGGGCCTAAACAACGTTTTGAGGAGTTCTAATTTGCGAGACTGTAAGTGTTGTAGGAACCACATAGTATATTTGCATCTTAAATAAAATATCTCGAGGAGATATTTCCAATGAGCTAATCTATTTGCAAAAAGGAGCTCATAATAATGAGAAAGTTACAGCCAAAACAGTAAGGATAAAATTTTGGCACCGGTTTACTTACAGAGGGTACAACTCCATGCCCAGAGGTCCATTTGGGTATCAAAAGTAGTCTATGGAAATATTATGAACCATAAAAGATAGCCTTGGAGCCATATTTGGAATCTAGGTATGTAAAAATGTGCAGAAAAAAAAAAGACACATGTAGCATACAGGGGTAAATTGGGTAAAACAAACTAAACTTCTCTAGACCATAACTTTCAGCTCAGAACTCATATTTGAGCAAACAAATAGTCGCTGGAAATGTATTAAGGGGTATAATACATCTGTGAAACCATAATTTTGAATTGGGAACTAAAATTTCTCAGAAAGTGAAAAAAAAAAAATATTTTTGTAGAAGTAAAAGAGTGGAAATTGCAACTTGTAAATATTGTAATTTTTTGCTCAGAACTCATATTGAAGGATGAATACAACCATTGGAAAGTTATTTAATTGGAATAATAATAATAATTGGTGAATTGTGTCCTTCATAAATTGATGAAGAAATAATATGTATTCTAATTGATTAAATGTTTTATGTTATGCATGTTCTAACAACAATTATTACATGCACATTTTTTGCAGAATTAGAGGTACGGGAAAGCAAATTTGGTTCTTATATGGGGACTAGATTTATGGATGATGCTCCAAGATCTTACAGCCATGAGAAATATATCGTAGGTATGCATGTCAGCATGGGAAATGTTGAGACAAAGTTCAATGGAAGAAGAAGCAGGCAGGAGCATGTAACTATGAGAATATGCATAGGGAAGTGCAGAACTATAAGGCTAATAATGAAAGGATTATGAAGGCTCGGGAAGAGATACTTCAAATTTTGAATATGTTATATAAGCAAGTTAAAAAAGGCTTTGGAACCAAGCAAGCAACTAGTGCTAGACAAGTTTCAGCATCCAAATCCCATAGAAAAAGAGATAATCGTGTAAATGATAGGTAGTCAAGAAGCATGAGCAAGTGTCATCATTCTCCAACGCAGTCCACTAGAATAAATCATGCAAGTTCAGGGCCAAGGAGCATCCCAAGTGTGCCTCATGTTCGGAAGCAAAGGAGAAGGTCTGAGGTAGACATCTTGCAAGGTGAGATCATGAAAATTAAGACACCACCTTTCAATGGTGATCATAGAAAAGAAGAAGAGGTCGAGGCTTGGCTATTGGAAATGAAGAAATATTTCCAGTTGCATGATTACCCGTCTCTGGTAGAAGCTTGAATTGCAAGCTACCACTTGCAAAGGAAGGCATCCATGTGGTGGGATCAAATTAAGCAATCCAAACACTTTGATGAGAAGAGGATCTCATAGAGGAAGTTCAAAGAATATTTCCAAGAGAAATATTTATCTGAACATTATTATGAAAGGAAGATGAAATAGTTCTTTGAACTCAAGTTGGGAACCATGTCAATGGAAGAATATGAAAAGAGGTTATTTGAATTTTTGAAGTATGTAGACTTCATAAAGAATGATAAGGTCAAAATCTAAATGTTTTTAAATGAGTTATATTCTTTCTAAAATTATAAGATACAATATGATAACTCCAAAACTTTAGAAGGAGTCATAAAGAGAGAAAAGCATCTTTATAAATAGAGCGAAGGGAAGTCAATATTCCAAAAATCTTGGAATGATAAGATGAAATGGAAAAAGAATCATAGGCAAAAAGGTTTTAATCCATCCTTATTCAAGAATAATTCCCAACCAAATCAGCAAGGTCAGTCAGCCCAAAATGAGCATAAGGATGCACATTCATTTGGGAAAAGGTCGAGGCAATATCATGTACAATGTTGGAGGTGTGAGGAGAATCATATGTATAGGGACTGCCCTCACAAAGGAGAAAGAATGAGGACTTTCCACAAAATTTAGGAGGTTGAAACAGTGGAAGACATGGGAGGAAACATGCCAAGGATTTATGTAGCCTTGAACAACAAGCAAGCAGAATATCAATCCCCATCTAAATTGAAGTGGAAGGTAAGATTGATAACCATCTCATAGCAATTTTAATTGATTTTGGAGCTAACCATAGTTACATAAATGATAACATTGTTGAAATATTTCATTTGAAAAGAAGTAAGCATAAGAAATCTTGTTTAGTTCAGTTAGCCATGGGAGCTAAGAGAAAGATCAATGAGTTTGCTAAAGATTGTCTAATAGACATGAATGGACTCGGTTAAAAGGTAGATGTAAACATCATACCATTGGGTTCATATGATTTCCTAATTGGCATGGATTGGTTGGAAAAACACCATGTTGTCCTATATTTTTACAACAAGACAATCACTTGTCTTRATGAAGAAGGGTGCAAGGCAAGATTCAAGGCATCCCAAGAGCTATAGTTGTTAGAGAAATTTCGAATRTGCARTTGAAGAAGAGTTTCAGGAAGGGATGTCAKATTTTTGAAGCYCATATGGAAGAGRTGGCTAGAGATAAAGTGGCAAGCATTGAAGACCATCTAATYTGAAAGGATTTTGAAGATGTTTTAGACAAATTTTAGGACTACCACCAAAAAGAGACATTGATTTCTCTATTAATTTGGTGTCRRRATCTACCCCAGTSTCMAAGACACCTTACATAATGGGCACACCAGAATTGAAAGAGTTGTAGATGCAGCTTCAATAATTGTTAAAGAGGGGGTATATACGCCCAAGTGTGTCACTTTGGGGAGCCYYGGTGCTCTTTGTAAAGAAGAAAGATGGAACCTTAAGGCTATGTATTGATTTYAKACAGTTGAATAAGGTCACCATAAAGAACAAATATCCTTCGTCAATGATTGATGATTTGTTTGACCCGCTGAAACGTGCAAGAATATTTTCCAAGATCGACTTGAGATTAGGCTATYATCRAGTGAGGATTAAGGAAGAATACATCARAAAGAAAGCATTCAGGACAAGATACGGGCATTTTGAATTCACGGTAGTACCATTTGGACTATCAAATGCCCCAATTGTTTTTATGTGTCTAATGAATGGGGTGTTCAGGGAGTACCTCAACAAGTTTGTAATTTTGTTCCTAGATGATATACTCATCTACTCTAAGTCAGAAGAGGAACATAAGTAGCATTTAAGAATGGTGTTGCAAGTTCTAAGAGAGCATAAATTATATGCTAAGCTAAGTAAGTGCATATTTTATTAAAAGAAGATTCACTACTTGGAGAATATCATTTCAGCAAAGGGGATAATAGTTGTTCCTGAGAAGAAAGAGGCCATTAGAGGATGGTCAGTACTAAGAAATGTCACAGAAGTTAGATCATTCATGGGTATTTTTGGTTATTACCGAGGATCTATAAAATGATTCTCAAAGATTGCAAGCTCAATCACTTCTTTACAAAAGAATGGAGTGAAATTTGAATGGACTTCCAAATGTGAAGAAAGATCTTGGCAGTTGAAAGAAATCTTGGCAAGTGCATCAATCTTGAAGATTGTAGATCCAAATGAATATTTTGTTTTGTGCACTGATGCATGCAAGGAAGGACTCAATGGAGCCATTAATCAGAAAGATCATGTGGTATGCTATGAGTTCAAAAAATTAAAAGAGCATGAGAAAAATTATGCTACCCACGATCTAGAGTTAGCAAAAATTGTACATGCATTAAAAATGTGGAGATGTTATCTCATGGGGAGGAAATTTGAGCTAGGGACATACCATTGTGGTCTGAAACATTTATTTGGACAACCAACCTTAAATGCTAGACAAACTAGATGGCTTGAATTTCTTAGTGAGTATGACTTTGAAATAAATCATATAAAAGGAAAGGAAAATCAGGTGGTTGATGCATTCATTCAGAGAGCTCGTGAAGTGCATATTGCATCCATCATCATGTAGAGGACTAATCTGAAAGATCAAATCATTGCAGCAGCAAATTCGGATCAACGGTATCTAAAAATAAAAGAAAAATTATAGCAAGGTAATTTTCAACAAAAATTTAATAATTATGAGCTAAAATAAGATAGAATTATCATGTACAAAGGCAAAGTATATGTATTGAATTCCAATGAGCTGAAAAATGCAGTGTTATAGGGAATGCATAATGTGTCATATGTTGGACACTCAGTATATCAAAAGACAATTGTAGTTGTAATAATCTAATACTTTTGGTCGAGAATGAAGAAAGAAGTGGTTGATTACATAGTCAGATGTTTAAAGTGTCAGAAGATGAAAACAGAGCATAGGCATCCAACGGATTTGATGCAACCATTACCCATTCCAGAATGGAAGTGGGAAGTAGTTGAGGTTGATTTTATTAGAAATCTGCCTAGAACAGTGAAGCAGCATGATTCCATTATGGTGGTGGTGGATAAATTTACTAAGGCGGTGCATTTCGTTCCAATGAAAACAACACACAAGGAAACAAATATTGCATAAATTTATATGAAAGAAGTTGTGAGGCTACATGGGGTGCCTAAGGCAACAGTTTTAGACAAAGATCCAAAGTTAACTTCGAATTTTTGGAAAGTTTTGTTCAAAATATTTGGGACAAATCTAAATATCAATACAGCGTATCACCCAAAGTCTGATGGGAAAACGGAGAGGACTAACAGAATAATTGATGACATGATTACAATGTATGTGATGGACCAGTCATCAAAGTGAGAAGATTATATTCATTTGGTTGAATTTTCCTACAATAATGGGTATCACGTCTCATTGAAAATGAGTCCATTTGAAGTATTATATGGTAGGAAGTGTAACACACCAGTAAGTTGGGATAATCCAGTAGACATAGTAGTTGTTGGGTTAGATTTATTAAAGGAAATGGAAGCGCAGATTGCAAAGATCAAGCAAAATTTAAAGGCTGCCCAGAATAAGCAGAAAAATTATGCAGACAAGAACAGAGTGTTGAGAGATTTCAAAGTGGACAAACATGTGTATTTAAAAGTGAAGGCGAAAAAAAGTTCGCTAAGATTAGGAAGTTTCTCGAAGTTGACAGCGAGATATTGTGGACCTTTTGAAATCTTAGAAAATATAGGGTCAGTAGCATACATACTATCATTTATTGCATTAATGAGAGTGCATAATGTATTCCATGTGTCATTATTAAACAAATATGTTATTGTCCCTAAACACATAATTGATTGGAATGCGATCCAGGTGGAGCACGAAGGGCATTTATGGGTGGAACCAGTATGCATCCTAGACCAAAAAGTCAAAGTTCTTGGGAACAAAACCATAGGGATGGTAAAGGTTCAATGGAATTACTACGGTCCTGAATATTCTACCTGGGAGCATGAAGAAAACATGCGGGAAGAATACCTACAAATTTTTTACAATTTTGAAGAAAACAAAATGCAAGACTCCATTTTGAGCAGCTAGAGCTCTGAAACCACATCTCATAATTCTAGCCAAATGCGTTGGGATCCCTGATAAAAGAATGGTTCATTCCTTGGGTTAATCATGATAAACGAATGGTACATTCCTTGGATTATCCTTGATAAACGAATGGTGCATTCTTTGGATCAGCGAATTGAGAGGAACAAGAAATTATGGTTGAAACTATTATTCGAGTTGTGAAAGTGCATAATTTTATTTTCTAAGTATTGTAATGTAAATTGCATATATGTATATCGGCATAGTGTACACTGAGGATGGATCACAATTTTAGGGGAGGGGGAATGTAAGATATCCACTGTAACCCCCAGTTTAATTAATTCTTATATATATATAATGTGCGATTACGACCAAAGCGATGCAATATGTGAATTGTATTTATATGTTTTAATAATAAAATGTGATGCCAGGTGCTAATGGGACATCAAAAGAGATGGGGGGTGAATTAATACACAATAGGGGAGGGTCTAAGAGAATGTCTAAGAGGGGTTCCAAGGGGAAATTACCCCTGTATATTAATTCAACCCATTTTCCTAAAAATTTTATTAGTATATGAACCTTCTAATTTTATATTGAGTATTCCCAAAGTCAATCGTTGAATACATGTAAGTGGGTGGGTGTGAGAAGTCACATCCCATAGTTATTGGGAACATGGGCACTGAATACAATTAGCTTGGAGAAGTGTGTGAGTTAAGAAACACAAGCCAAAGGGAGGAAATTCATATGGGTTGGGACAGCAGTTTTACATAGTCAAGTTTTGTGCATGAGAAGCAAGTAGAGAGCAAGAAAGAGAGCTTGGAGTTGGAACAACCATGGAGGGAAAATTCTAGAGCATGCTGGAGAATTTTTGGGGCGTATTTGGAACTAAAAACTGAAGAGTCGGGTTGTCAGCACTGAAGAGTGAACTCCCGAGTGAGTTTCACTGTAACATCAAGTGTTGATGTTGTTTTGCTGGTAATTTTCCTTGCAACAAGTTCCCTTGAGTTCTCAGCTGAGAGATTCTTGGTTACATGTGCCAGAGAGACCCTAATAAACAAATGGGGTGCCCGAGGAACTGAGATCGGAGAAGAGGTACATTCTTTGGGTTGGGCAGGTCAAGAGGAAGAGAGTTGCTGGAAAATCGAGATAGTTGTAGGAAAATACCAGTGGGTTGTGGGAATTTTGAGCTATGAGTGGACAGTGAGAGACCACCCTCTTTTGTGGATTACTAGCCTTAGCTCATGGGTGAATTGTTGTTGATATTTGGAGTAGCAAATTTATGATTGGGTGGAACATTCGTCCCAAGAAGCTGGTTGCACAACAATTTGTAAAATATAAGTGTTTTATCTTCTTGTTGTTTGTATTATGATTTTATTAGTTGTGTATTAACTTTATGTATCAAATTGATTTACATGATGTTGAAATTGAGTTTAATATTTGCATTTCGAGTTATTTTAACATGTTGTAGATGCATCTAAATAATGGTAACATTCAGCAGTTAAATATGTATGTAATTCATAGTTGTAAGCTACATGAACTTATTTAGTTAGTAGAAATTTTCATTTTTATGAGTATTTTGCGGTGTAATGTTCCTCGATCAAACTAGGGGATGTTACAAGAGCAGAGGATATAGATGTTTGAACATCAAATGGGCACAATTGTGCAACTACACCATGGTGTCCCTTTTTGAATAATTTTGTCATGTTGTTAGACCTCATCACTTTATAGGGTTTCCCTTTGATATCTCTAAGCTCAATTTCCTTGCCATCTAAGGAAAATGTCATGAAATATATTGAAAATTAAGAGCCATTGTTCACAATTATTGTAACCATTGGACCCCTAATACAACATCAACACCCCCCATTTGGATGGAAATCATGGGGCTATCCAAAAAATACTCCCCCATGTTGAGATTAATACTATGGCATTTTCCTAAACAATTTATGGTACCTCCATCTGCGATCATTACTTGAAACTCTGGTGCGAGATATACAAAGCAATTGAGATCTTTTGTTAATTTGTAATTGATAAAATTATGGGTACTACCAGAATCAATCAATATTGTTACCTTTTTTATTTTTGATGTATCATTGTATCTTGAGGGTTTGTGGAGAATTAATGTCGGCCAATGCATGATAAGATATTGTTGGAGTAGTTTCTTCTACATATGGATCTTGTGGTGGTTCCAATTCCTAATTTTTTTCCTCTTCACAGTCTATGTAGAATAATTTCTTCTCACCGCATTTATGCCCCTTACTATACTTGTTGTCTCAATTGAAACATAGTTTTTTTTCTCTTATTTCATCAATTTGTTGAAGTGTCAACCTTGTTGGTTGAAGTATGTTTGTTTTATGAACCCCAAAATGATCTCTACTTCTTATGTATGCTCCAATGGTAGACTTGTGTGCAGCCTTATTTTTGTCTTGAATATGACGAGCAAATTGCATAGCTTCCATAATATTTTTAAGATGTCTTAAAAAAATCTCATGTGTAATATCTTGTTTTAATCCACCCATGTAAGTTTCCAACAAATGTTCATCACTTATGTCATTTGCCCTTGTGTCCAATACCTGAAATTCTGAATTATAATCTTTATTATCGTCTAAGTGTTTGATTCTTATCAATTGACTAAAGTAGTCATGCTCTCACAACTTTGTATATTGTGCTTCTAAGTCTCTTGTAAATAAACCCCCAAGTATAATGATAAAGAGGGGGCTTCCTTTTAACTATCCATCGATACCATTATGAAGGTATTAATAAACTATAATAGCCTTTTCTTTTTCAAATAGATCCATTTTGAATACTTGGATTCATACATTAAAAAAGAAATGTTAAAAATGTACTTTGTGCTTTTCGATCGAATTCCTTTTAATCCATACGTGTGTAAGTGCTTATAGTATAACCACAAAAGTTAGAAATGTACTTTATATAAATTACTGCTTCAAGGTTGTTATGTGAATCATTTTCTTATCATTCATAATATTATGCAGTTCAAAATATTGTTTTATTTGGTTCACCCAGATAAAGACCTTTGATCCATCAAACTTCTTTAATTCAAACTTGGAAAAGTTGAATTTAAAACCTCCATCGTAACTAACTCCACTATTAGAGTTATATCCACTAGAAAATTGTTTATTATCGACAAGTTGTTCAACTGAAATATTACCTTTATTTTCGTGAGTTCCTTGCATTTTGATATCTTCTTTAAAGAGTCTCTCATCTAGAGCATGAAAGAGCATGGAAAAAAAGGGATTTTACAATTCTTTAATGGATTTATGTATTTCTTATTTAATTTCATCTATATTATTTTTCATGTGTGCACGGTTTTCATTCATATGTTTATCCATCTTATTTTCCATTTCAACCATATTTCTTTTCATAGTTTAATCCATCTTATGTTCCATTTGTTCCATATTTTCAGTGATCCTCTTTTCCATCTAGTGATAAATCTCTTCGATTTCTTCTCAAATCATGGTTGAGCTCTCTGGAGCTTTCACTGGTGAAGTAAATTTTGGAGGAGCCTTTGGACCCATGTAAAAAAATAACAATTCTCTTTTTTCTGCTTTTTTACAAATTTTGAATCACCAAAAACAAATATTCCAATAAAAAGTTATGTCAATTGTAAGTCATGTCATTTCAAGCCCCTTAATTTGGAGTTTGTCCTCCTAGCTGACCTTTCTTCTAATGTATTTATGAAATGGCGAACCTTATGAGTCTAAAATGTCAACTCTGAAATGTCTTCTCTGCAATGTCACAGGTCTGACCAAAATTGGATGTGTCAAATGAAAGTTAAGGTAACTTTCCCAAACCTTGTTGATTTTTGGTTTTTCCATGAGAGTGAACTTGTACAGAACGCCACGTGTCCAATATTTAATAACCGATTCTGAAATTTGTACTAAAAATACTATGGACTATCCGTTTTCAAATGCAACTGATCTCACAAAATTTGGATCATCGTTGAAGAAGATATGATTGTTTTACCCAAAACACATGTTTGAGACTAGTTATAAGACTAGTCAACAAGCCCTATCTTCCTCAAGGTATATCTCCGAAAGTATAACAACTCAGAAGCTATAATTTGAACCAAAGGTACCTTGGGATGTCTTCTAAATAACTTCCAAGTTTTTCTATCTGAAGAATCTCAAAAAAATATTATAGAGAAAATGCCAAGATGACTTGCTTGAAGAAGCAAAACCCTGGGATCGAAACTTTGATACCAAATGTTA
>JZKD02S1673690.1:237856-248285 GCA_000966675.3 Picea glauca | reverse complement strand
TTAAAATATAAGAGCAGTTATATGTTTCTTTCAAATCAAATAATTTTAATGATATTTGTTTGGATTTAGTCAAATTCAATGAATTTTAATAAAATGTATCATGGAATCAGTGCAATGATAATGAGATTTGATGGGTCTTATTTTTTTGTGTTTGAATCATTTATAAATATTTAAATAATTAATATAAATAAATTTAATTTTACGGACAAGATTAAAATTATAATCATAATCAATTTTTGGTTCTAAATTTATGTCACATTGATATAAAGAATTTATTTTTGTTTTAAAAGTTTGTGCTTTTTTATATTTTATTTTGGTTTTACTTTATATATAAATATCTTAGATGGCCTTTTCATTAGTGAGTGTCTCCATATACTTTGAATAAAATATTTTGTTAGGTAAAATGTCAGAAGTCGTGAAATATTGAGGCATAATATACTATGAGTAAAAATTTAATTTTAATTTGTTTAAAGTTTATGATATTTAAAATGTTTTGTGTTGTTAATAAAGTTGTGGTTTAGTGGTAAAGATGGTGGTATGTCATATTATTTAGTAAGGTTTTTTTTAATATACAAATAAGCTATGAGGGTTAAGTGAAACTTTCGGGCGACATTAACAATTTAGTACCTTGTTATCATAACAACTTAGTTAAACAAAAGTGTGTGTGCTAATGGTTGATCTTTTAAAGTTATTTTTCCTACATAAATAGGTTATTGGATGATGGATGATCTCTTAGCAATTAAAAGAAAAAATGCATTGTATCAACCCAATGATCCCACAATGGATGGTGGGGACAAGGTAATTGATTAATGGAGAAGGGTAGGTCAACAATCTCCCACAACCCCTTAGTGAATAGTAGTGATGAAATTAGTGGATCAGGGAAAAGGGTTGTTTGACTCTTCTCCAGCAATCATTTAGTTAATAGTAGAGAAAATGTTTTTGGTTGAAGGAGAAGGGCCAACCAATTAATCTTCCACAATCTCATAGTGCATAGTACTAATGGTGTTACAATTAAGGGAGAAGGGTCATTTGTCCCTCACTATAAGGAAAACATTAATTAGCAGAGGTTTTTAGTATTATAGGATTCGGAAAAATTACCAAAAAAAAATTTCGCAAAAACCTTTGCTAATGAAAGCAGAGATTTTTTCATAAATTTTAGTGAAGGTTTATTATAACTAAAAAAATATGGGTTATTCGAGGTTTTTTAATTCTTACAACTTGGTGCACTTTATTTTTAAGCAGTGATGTAGTGTATCTCTGTAACACCCGGTTTCCCCCAGTCTGTAAATATAACTATATAACTATATGGGCCGAGGAACTATGGAAAACTTAAAAGTGTGAATGTTTGATTTGATGGACCTTGTGTAGAAGGTCGATGAATGTAAATTCTGATTATTTTTAATAGAAAATGGTTACGTGATGCATGACTATTGAAAGAGGGGATGTGCTAAGAGAGAGACCACGAAATGTTGTGAAAGGTGGTGGAGGGGACCAGGAAGGGTTGCGTTAACCTCCACCGAACCAGTACCATGCTGGAATTAATTTGCTCAGATCAGAACAACCCTCTCACTAGGGATGAATTCCTGTCAGGCTGGTAGGTGGGAAGGCCTCCTCAAGAGTTAATGAGGGATGGGGCAGACTACCCATCGGTAAGGCTTTCGGACCTGACCACGGACTAGGAAATTCAAGCCACACGCAATCTTGCTTAGGGAAGCAAGAAAGGAAGTGTGGTGGAGAAACGGAGACCTACGAAGAAAAAATACAGAGACGAGAGACGAAACTCTCGGGTCTGAGGAAGGACTAAAGGAGGAACAATGAGTTCTGATCACAGAAATTAGAGATTGAACCAAGAGAAAGACAATAACCTTCATCCTTATCTATTTTCTGTATTGGGAGAAGGAGAGTAACCTTCGTCCCTAACTTTCGTTGAGCTGGAAGTAAGAGATTGAATCTCAAAGCATCGTGGCTTAAGCTCGGGGGTGGCCAGTGATAAATCCATTAGGAGTGACTGAGCCTATGGTTGGGTGGAAACGAGCACCCATTTCAGCAGTCACATCACACTCTATGGTTCTGATAAGTGTTTTATTGCCTCATGTTTTGAATTGTAAATAATGGATGCATGTGAGTATTTACATGTCTATAAAGGTTTCCTTCTATGTATTAAATGATTAAGTTATGAGTATGCATTCATTTCCATGAGAACCTATATTTCTGCTTGGATTTCCATACACCCCATTTTAATCACTCGGAGGCACTTTCCCTAGGAATTTACATTGTTGTTTCAGAGTCGAAGCAAGCTTCTGAGCATATTTACCGATTTGGGTAACCTCACAAGTTACCTTGCCTTGATTAAGAGCTTAAAGCTCTGTGAGTCGGGAAGGTGTTCCCTCCAGACTAGTAGTCTAGGAGACTCTGAACTTGCTCTTATTTCCTTAACCAAAAACTCACTAAGAGCAAGGATCATAGCCCCAGAGTTTTATGAAGATCCATGTGACCTGGGTCTAGGAACTTTGCATCTCGAGGCTCCAAGATGTCAAGTTGTACGAAGGTCAAGTTAAACCCCGCAATTGATATGCATCATCGATCTATGAACGAAGATCGAGGGTGGGGAATCACTGTGGAGCGCGAAGGTGAAAATAGCGGACGCACTAGTTCATGGCCCGCAATTCACCCTTGTCATTGATCTCGATGGGCTGGAGGATCAACGATCCCAGTTAAACTAGAATCAAGTGAGCGCTTTCCAGATTGCGGAGGTCAAACTCCCTGGTAAAGAACCCGCATGATTGGGACCCCGCAATTCCTATGAACCGTCGATCATCATTGAACTTCGATCTAAGTTTGAAGCAATCCCTAAAACACAAGGAGCACGTGGGATGGTGAAAACCTTCAAAGAGATCAAGCTCAAAAGAGATAGCGCTTTCAGGAGCCCAGACGAAATCCAGGATACAGGACCGTAGGAGGAGCAAAGGTTGAATCCTTCGAGCACTTAGAAAACCTTCTAAGTAGGAGTAAGTCAAAATCCTAGGAGGAGGAGTGGTAGTGGTTGTTTGATCATATCGCAGAGGTTCGACAGTCGTCTGATCTAAACAAGGTACACAAACTTTAATACCTTGCACACGCAGGAGAAGAGGACTTACCAAAGTTCTGAAGTCCCGAAGTAGTTTGGGACCATCCATCATCAAGAGTGACACGTGGTGACGGATCGTGGATTCCAAAATCTATTCAAGGGTTTTCGGTTAAAAGTTGAAATTCCCGAACCCCGAATACCCTAAGTGAATTTGGACCACCCAATATAGAGGGACACGTGGTGACAGATCATGGACTCCAGAGGAATCTGTTCGAGAGGAGGCAAGTTTGAAACTTGAGATTCCCGAAGCGCGGAAAGTCGAAGGGCCAAAGCAACTATGGATCATTGGATCCAGGAGGACACGTGTCAACAGGTTAGAAGATACAGAGGAAGGTGAAGGTCAAAGTGTTGAAACACCCGAAGCCCGAAGAGCCAAAGAGCCGTGAGTCGTCGATTGGCACGGGGACACTTGTCAATAGATCGAGAGCTCCAGGAAGATTGTAGTGGGGTTTCAGTTTGAGAACTGTGCTTTCTGAAAACTGAAGGCCCAAAGACCTGAAGTGAACCTAGACCGACAGTTCTAAGGGAGACGTGGTGTGAATCCGTGAACTTTACGTAAAGTCCCGAATTGAATTCATAGTCATTGGATTCGGAGGACACGTGGCATAAATCTGTGAGCTTCGGGTGAAGACCTGAAGTAATCCTTGATCGTCATATTAGGAGGACACACATCAAAGGATTATAGCCTTCGGATAAAAGTCATTGGGAAAAAGGTCTGAGATTTGAGATCTCAGAAGTTTGAAACTCGAAGGAGATCTCGACCGTCGATCGAGAAGAGGGTTGGAGGATCGTTCATTTGGGTTCAATGGTCAAACACCCAAAGTGGAAGAAAGACCGTTGATCGAGCAGGATAGGTGTTTGCAGATCGTCAGCTCTGGAAGTTTGAAGTACAAAAGAAGTAGGGTTTGATATTTCAAAACCTCGAAGTCCAGAATTGTGAAGAGATCACAGTCGTTGATCTAGGAGGGAGAAATCTGGTCCGTAGATTTGAGAGGCACAGATCTGAATCGTTGATTCAGATAGTATCGTCAAGATCGTGAGATCGACGATACCATAGAATTGAGGGGGCATGAGTTGTGCAAAGTTTAAAATATTGAGGGCAGGCTGCAATTCAAACTGTGGTTTCGTCAGGAGGACACGTGGAGACTTGAAGAGGATTGTGGGCCCAAAAGTAGTTTGACCCCAAACCGCTTGTGGTCGAGCCCGCAATCGCGTGGTCATCACCAAGGTCACAGCTGAGGAGAGGCCAAGAGAAAAGGGGCTAACGCCAAATCCGAGCCTTCACTGAAGCACGAAGGAGAAGGTCACGGGTATCATAAGACCTGCAACAGAGGCCGAAAGGGCCTGTGTAATGATCCCAAGCCAATTTTTTTCTTGAAACCACTAACTACCACTATTGTGTGTATTGATTATCTATTGTGCAGGTTGTTATTGATGTTTCGGCCTTAGGGTTTGTTCCACTTATTTAAATGGTGTTCATACAAGATCTACTCAATACATGCAATATCACAAGAATACTCAGATATGGAAAACATAAGCATAGCTCTGACCTTTATTATGAAAGCATGAACCATATACAATATAGAGAGTAGTTCTAGAATAATCCTCGGATGGCTCCAATAGATAATATATATGAGCTGCTACAAAATGCTCCCGCAATACAAGGTTGCCTCCAAAGGTTAGATAGGAAATGAATACCAATACAAAATAGCTTTGAGCCGTATGAATGCCAAACTCCTTAAGTTGAAGGATGCCACGCTCTAGTAGAGGGCTGAAACCCTCAATAAATCAACCCTGATGAAGGAAGACTCTAAATGAACCCAAACTCTACCAACTGATAGATCAGGGTGTTGAGATCCCCCTCCTGAAGTCTCAGGCCGAAATGCTAAGGCTAACCCCTCCAAATGTTGAAGCCTCTAATGAAATTGCGCCCTCCTGGATGCCTGGAACCCTAGATAACTCGGCCCTGATGAAGTAGGCCTCCAAATGCTCAGAAACTCTCCAGGAATATAGATCAGGCTATGGAAAACCCATATGAGAAGTTTCAGATCCAGATTCTAGGTAGAGCTCCCTAGATCTGAGAAATATTGAATCACAGGACGTCCTCCTTGCCTCCAGGCCGTCCCAATCTATAGATGAAGATTTGATGATGATAACTCTTCAAGAAAACCTCCAAAATGATAGTTGAGACCCTACAAGTAAAACCCAAGTGTCGGAATACCCCGAAGCTCTCCTGATTGACTGGATCGATCTCTTCTTCAAATGATGGTGTGCCCCTGTTGGAAATTATTGAATAGTACGGCCCTGCTTGCTTCCTGAATGGATGAGTGGATCTGTGAATAGTGTAGAATGGTGTGGGTGGAGTATTTCATCCCCGAGACCAAGCTTGGAACAAGGTGAGTGTATCTTTCACCATTGAGTTGCTCACAAGGGTTTGTGACAGCAAAACCCTCAAAATGTATGCTCAAGAGCAATAACAAACAATTACCAAAATTTAGAATGCTCAAGAAGTGCGCCCTAGCCTTCTCTTTATACTTTTTCTTCTATTTTCCTATTGAGTTAACTTAACTCCTAGAGTTAACCCTAACTCCAACTCTAGCTCTTCTATTTCTTTGTTGAGTTATCTTTTAATTCCTTTTTCACCTTTTTATCAAGTCAACTTAAGAATATAACCTTAGTTTAGTTGACCTTTCCCCTCAGTGTGAGACTATGGCCTAGTGGGGACACCTAGACCACTAAGTCTTCCAAACCTCTTCCTGAAGAGGTGGGGGACATTACAATCTCCCCTGCTTGAAATTGCTTGTCCTCAAGCAATTCAAAACCTATCTCCTGTACCATCTGTTCATTCTCCCTTGTGGCATCCTCAATGGGTAAGTCTTTCCACCTGATCAAATACTCCTTAATGCTTCTCTTTCGGAGCTTTTTTTCTCGAACCTCCGGTATCTCTTCCGGAATCAACACAAGTTGTCCTTCTTCGTCCATGGGGAATAGTATCTCAATGGGAGTGATGTGTTGGCCGATGGCTTTCTTTAGGCAGGATACACGGAAGACATTGTGTATTCGGCTGCCCAGTGGAAGCTCTAACTCATAAGCTACGATCCCTATTCTTCTATTGATCCTGTAGGGCCCAAAGAAGTGCGACTGTAGCTTTTCTGCTCCACTTCTTTTAATAGAAGCTTGGCGGTAGGGTTGGAGCCTTAAATAGACTAAGTCACCAACCTCAAAAGTACACTCCACTCTATGTTTGTCTGCTTGGACCTTCTGCTAGTTATGTGCTCTCTGTAAATGATCCTTCAACTCTCGGAGGATGTCTTGGATCTGTTGTACCCAATCCTGCACCATTGGTGCCCTACTGTCCCCAAAGGCAATCTCCACAAAAGAGATTGGATCATAGTTGTATAAATCTATGAATGGTGTCATGCCTATGGATACATGATGGGTGGTGTTGTAGCAGTATTCTCCCAAGTGCAACCATCTGACCCATGCTTTCTTTTGTCCAACTACGTAATTTCTGAGGTATCCTTCCACCCATTTGTTGACTATTTCGGTCTGTCCGTCCATCTGAGGGTGATAGCTGGTGCTAGGGGTCAATTGTGTGCCCACTAATCTGAACAACTCCTGCCAAAACATACTCATGAACCTGCTATCCTTGTCACTGATAATGGTCTTTGGTAGGCCGTGCAATCTGAATATCTCCCTAAAAATAGTTCAGCCACCTGTGATGCACTGAAGTCTGTGGCTATGGAAAAGAAGTGTGCAAACTTCGTCAACCTATCCACTACTACAAAAATGCAGTCCTTCCCCTATGCTTTGGGCAAACCGGTGATGAAATCTGTGGATATGTTTTCCCAGTTATGCTCTAGAATGGGCAAGGGTTGCAACAGTCCTGCAGAGTGAGTGTGCTCATCCTTGTTTTCTTGGCATGTAGTGCATTCTTTGGCATTCTTAATCACATATTCCTTGAGGCCCTTCCATGAGAACCTCCCTCTCACTTGTATGTACGTCTTACCAATTCCCTGGTGTCCTGCCACTGGTGAGTTATGACATGCATGCAATATCTTGGCTTTGAGAGCCGATCCAGGAACCAAGAAAATTCAGCCTTTGTAATAAATGAGGTCCTTCATGACACTGAAGTTATCATCCTATATCTGTCCATTCAATAGCTGACAAGCGAACTGATCCTTTGCATATTCCACCATCAAGTGATCCTTCCAGTCAACTGACATCCCTGACATGGCGAAAATGGATGGCCTCCTAGATAATGCATCCGCTACTGCATTGTGCTTCCCTTTGATGAATTCAATGTCAAAGTCGTAGGCCTATATTTTTCTTACCCATTTTTGTTTCCTTTCATTCAAATCCTTCTGCTCCAATAGGTATTTAAGACTGTTATGGTCTGATTTGACCACAAACCGTGCACCTACCAAATATTGTTGAAATTTGGCTAGTGCATGCATGATAGCCAACATTTCTTTGTCATAAATGTTGTAAAGTAGTTCAGGGCTCCTGAATTTCCGGATTTCATAGGCAAGAGGGTGCCTATTATGCATCAATACGGCCCCTATACCTTCCCCTGAGGCATCACACTCCAAGGTGAAAGGTAGGCCAAAATCTGGAAGGGCTAGAACTGGGTAGGTGCTCATTACCTCTTTCATTTTCTCCATTGTGGCTTGAGCCTCTTCACTCCATTTGAAGGCCCCCTTTTTGGTCATATCGGTCAAGGGTGCACATAGTTGAGAAAGCCCCTTGACAATTTTTCTGTAGTATGTGCATATGCCTATGAATCCCCTTAACTCTGTGAGTGTCTTAGGAGTAGGCCACTCCCTAATGGCTGCTATTTTTTCCTGATGTACCTGTACCCCTTTTGCTCCTATGATGTGTCCCAAGTAGAGCACCTCTGTCATCCCAAACTCACACTTGATTCCTTAGCGTATAGTGATTGTTCTTCCATGATTGATAGGATTTGGTCCACATGTCGAAGGTGTTCCTCCCATGTCCTATTGTAAATGAGCAAGTCATCAAAGAATACTAGCAAGTGTTTCCTCATTTGTTTGTTGAATACATGGTTCATGCAATACTGAAACGTGATTGGGGCATTGGTTAGCCCAAAGGGCATTACCAAGAACTCATAATGGCCATAGTGACACCTGAAAGCTGTTTTCGAGATATCCTCCTCCCTCATGTTGATTTGATGGTAGCCAGAACGAAGGTCAATTTTTGTGAAGTAAACAACCCCATGTAGCTCATCAAGCAACTCATCAATCCTGGGTATAGGATACCTGTTTTTTATCATCTTTTTATTCAAGGCCCGGAAGTGAATGCCCATCCTCATCGTCCCATCCTTCTTCTTGACCAAGACTACTGAAGAAGCAAAAGGGCTAGAGCTTGGCCTGATGTGTCCCATGTCTAGAAGCTCCCTGATGACCTTCTCTATCTCGTCTTTATACTTCTTTGGATGTCTATAGGGTGTGGTGATAACTGGTTTAGCCCCTGCCTCTAGTTCAATGATGTGCTCAAACCCCCTGTCTGGTGGCACACCTGGAGGAATCGGCCCGAACACCTTATGGTGCATGTCAAGGATCTCTTTGATCTCTGGGGTGTAGTGCACTTTACCCTTCTCATCCACACGTGCTGAAATCCTACATCCCGCTACATACACAATTTCCTCCCTCCTGAAGATGGCTTCCATTCTCTTGGCCGTAACCACCCTAGCAAAGTTACCTGTCATGCCTCTGAGCAAAACCTTTCGTCCTCCTTCCTCTATAAAGGACATCTCCATGGTCTTGTAATTGGTGGTGATAGGCCCTAACATGCTAAGCCATTGTACCCCTAGGATGATGTTAGTGTCTAGAAGGTCCATCACATAGACGTCCTGAACTAGCTCAAGCCTTCCCAAGGTGAGCTTCATACCTAGAATGTATCTATCACATGGCATAGTACTACCACCTGCTACTTCTACCTTGAACCCTTCAAATTCGACTATGGGTATATGTCTCCTCTTCAACAATGCTGTGTCAATGGAGTTGTGAGAGGCTCCCCCATCAATCAATACAGACACTCTCTGCCCCTGCAAGACCCCTCTCATCTTGAAGGTGTTGAATTTGGGCACCCCGCTGATAGATGCCAAGGTGGCCTTCTCCTCAGTTGTACTGTCCTGTTCTGGAATCTCCTCTTCTACTACCTATATGGTTTCGACCTCTATATTCTTTATTTGACCATAATATTCCTCCTCTTCATTGTCCGAAGTAACCTCTATGTAGTGTACCTAGCCATGTCCCATGCACTTGTGTGATGGGTTCCATGGTTCCTTGCATGTGAAGTAGAGTTGCTTCCTCCTCAATTCCCTCCTGGTGTTGCCATCTATTCTGCCACGACCCCTGTCAAACCCCCTTGGGTCACATCCTCCTGGGTTCATAGGAGGTCTATGGTCTCTTCCTCTGATGTTAGGAGGTGGTCTAGAGGTAAGTTTTGGTTTGGCCGCCAGCCCTAGGTCCCTCGTCCTCCAAATAGAATCCTGTAGGTTGGTGGGATTGAAAGCCTTCACCCAACCCCTCAAGGGTTCCATCAACCCTTCAGTAAACAACATCATAAATCTGATTGGTGAGACGTCTTGCACCATGACTACTAGTCTCTGAAATTCTTCAATGTATACCTCTGGTGTACCTGTTTGTTTGAGCTGTGTGAGCTCCCTGAAAGGCAGCTCCTGATCCCCCTGATCGAAATGATCAATAAGCCTCTGAGTGAAGTCTGTGTATGCCATGATATGATTGTGGCCTAGGGTGATCAATCCATGGTACCACCAATCATGAGATTTGCCATCCAAGTGCATGGTGGCAAACTTGATGGCGTCCATCTCTCTCATGGGGTTAAGCTGTAGATAAGTATCCAACTTCTATACCCATGCATGTGCTATCATCTTGGTCGTACCATCAAAGTATGGGATTTCTATCTTCCCCATCCTTCGTTCTAGCTCATAATTGCTTCTGTGATTCGGCTTAGGTTTATTCCTAAACTTAAGCTGGCAGTATTGATCCAGGGGCATCTGTCTCTGAATTCCCAAATCTAGCTCATGGTACTCCCTGGTACACTGAACCATCTGCTCAAGAAAATCATCCACCTGTTCCTATTGTGACTGTCCATCTGTGAACGTTGGTAAGTATTGTATAGGAGTAGCTCTGCTACCCATCTGTCCATGTGGGGTGCCCCCTCCATGGCTCCCTTCTGACTGATGATAGGAAATTTGCTCAGGATTATACCTGGGAGCCTTCTCTGGGTTGTACCTGTTTCCCCCCTATGAACCAC
>JZKD02S1673690.1:209245-237806 GCA_000966675.3 Picea glauca | reverse complement strand
ACTATATGGGCCGAGGAACTATGGAAAACTTAAAAGTGTGAATGTTTGATTTGATGGACCTTGTGTAGAAGGTCGATGAATGTAAATTCTGATTATTTTTAATAGAAAATGGTTACGTGATGCATGACTATTGAAAGAGGGGATGTGCTAAGAGAGAGACCACGAAATGTTGTGAAAGGTGGTGGAGGGGACCAGGAAGGGTTGCGTTAACCTCCACCGAACCAGTACCATGCTGGAATTAATTTGCTCAGATCAGAACAACCCTCTCACTAGGGATGAATTCCTGTCAGGCTGGTAGGTGGGAAGGCCTCCTCAAGAGTTAATGAGGGATGGGGCAGACTACCCATCGGTAAGGCTTTCGGACCTGACCACGGACTAGGAAATTCAAGCCACACGCAATCTTGCTTAGGGAAGCAAGAAAGGAAGTGTGGTGGAGAAACGGAGACCTACGAAGAAAAAATACAGAGACGAGAGACGAAACTCTCGGGTCTGAGGAAGGACTAAAGGAGGAACAATGAGTTCTGATCACAGAAATTAGAGATTGAACCAAGAGAAAGACAATAACCTTCATCCTTATCTATTTTCTGTATTGGGAGAAGGAGAGTAACCTTCGTCCCTAACTTTCGTTGAGCTGGAAGTAAGAGATTGAATCTCAAAGCATCGTGGCTTAAGCTCGGGGGTGGCCAGTGATAAATCCATTAGGAGTGACTGAGCCTATGGTTGGGTGGAAACGAGCACCCATTTCAGCAGTCACATCACACTCTATGGTTCTGATAAGTGTTTTATTGCCTCATGTTTTGAATTGTAAATAATGGATGCATGTGAGTATTTACATGTCTATAAAGGTTTCCTTCTATGTATTAAATGATTAAGTTATGAGTATGCATTCATTTCCATGAGAACCTATATTTCTGCTTGGATTTCCATACACCCCATTTTAATCACTCGGAGGCACTTTCCCTAGGAATTTACATTGTTGTTTCAGAGTCGAAGCAAGCTTCTGAGCATATTTACCGATTTGGGTAACCTCACAAGTTACCTTGCCTTGATTAAGAGCTTAAAGCTCTGTGAGTCGGGAAGGTGTTCCCTCCAGACTAGTAGTCTAGGAGACTCTGAACTTGCTCTTATTTCCTTAACCAAAAACTCACTAAGAGCAAGGATCATAGCCCCAGAGTTTTATGAAGATCCATGTGACCTGGGTCTAGGAACTTTGCATCTCGAGGCTCCAAGATGTCAAGTTGTACGAAGGTCAAGTTAAACCCCGCAATTGATATGCATCATCGATCTATGAACGAAGATCGAGGGTGGGGAATCACTGTGGAGCGCGAAGGTGAAAATAGCGGACGCACTAGTTCATGGCCCGCAATTCACCCTTGTCATTGATCTCGATGGGCTGGAGGATCAACGATCCCAGTTAAACTAGAATCAAGTGAGCGCTTTCCAGATTGCGGAGGTCAAACTCCCTGGTAAAGAACCCGCATGATTGGGACCCCGCAATTCCTATGAACCGTCGATCATCATTGAACTTCGATCTAAGTTTGAAGCAATCCCTAAAACACAAGGAGCACGTGGGATGGTGAAAACCTTCAAAGAGATCAAGCTCAAAAGAGATAGCGCTTTCAGGAGCCCAGACGAAATCCAGGATACAGGACCGTAGGAGGAGCAAAGGTTGAATCCTTCGAGCACTTAGAAAACCTTCTAAGTAGGAGTAAGTCAAAATCCTAGGAGGAGGAGTGGTAGTGGTTGTTTGATCATATCGCAGAGGTTCGACAGTCGTCTGATCTAAACAAGGTACACAAACTTTAATACCTTGCACACGCAGGAGAAGAGGACTTACCAAAGTTCTGAAGTCCCGAAGTAGTTTGGGACCATCCATCATCAAGAGTGACACGTGGTGACGGATCGTGGATTCCAAAATCTATTCAAGGGTTTTCGGTTAAAAGTTGAAATTCCCGAACCCCGAATACCCTAAGTGAATTTGGACCACCCAATATAGAGGGACACGTGGTGACAGATCATGGACTCCAGAGGAATCTGTTCGAGAGGAGGCAAGTTTGAAACTTGAGATTCCCGAAGCGCGGAAAGTCGAAGGGCCAAAGCAACTATGGATCATTGGATCCAGGAGGACACGTGTCAACAGGTTAGAAGATACAGAGGAAGGTGAAGGTCAAAGTGTTGAAACACCCGAAGCCCGAAGAGCCAAAGAGCCGTGAGTCGTCGATTGGCACGGGGACACTTGTCAATAGATCGAGAGCTCCAGGAAGATTGTAGTGGGGTTTCAGTTTGAGAACTGTGCTTTCTGAAAACTGAAGGCCCAAAGACCTGAAGTGAACCTAGACCGACAGTTCTAAGGGAGACGTGGTGTGAATCCGTGAACTTTACGTAAAGTCCCGAATTGAATTCATAGTCATTGGATTCGGAGGACACGTGGCATAAATCTGTGAGCTTCGGGTGAAGACCTGAAGTAATCCTTGATCGTCATATTAGGAGGACACACATCAAAGGATTATAGCCTTCGGATAAAAGTCATTGGGAAAAAGGTCTGAGATTTGAGATCTCAGAAGTTTGAAACTCGAAGGAGATCTCGACCGTCGATCGAGAAGAGGGTTGGAGGATCGTTCATTTGGGTTCAATGGTCAAACACCCAAAGTGGAAGAAAGACCGTTGATCGAGCAGGATAGGTGTTTGCAGATCGTCAGCTCTGGAAGTTTGAAGTACAAAAGAAGTAGGGTTTGATATTTCAAAACCTCGAAGTCCAGAATTGTGAAGAGATCACAGTCGTTGATCTAGGAGGGAGAAATCTGGTCCGTAGATTTGAGAGGCACAGATCTGAATCGTTGATTCAGATAGTATCGTCAAGATCGTGAGATCGACGATACCATAGAATTGAGGGGGCATGAGTTGTGCAAAGTTTAAAATATTGAGGGCAGGCTGCAATTCAAACTGTGGTTTCGTCAGGAGGACACGTGGAGACTTGAAGAGGATTGTGGGCCCAAAAGTAGTTTGACCCCAAACCGCTTGTGGTCGAGCCCGCAATCGCGTGGTCATCACCAAGGTCACAGCTGAGGAGAGGCCAAGAGAAAAGGGGCTAACGCCAAATCCGAGCCTTCACTGAAGCACGAAGGAGAAGGTCACGGGTATCATAAGACCTGCAACAGAGGCCGAAAGGGCCTGTGTAATGATCCCAAGCCAATTTTTTTCTTGAAACCACTAACTACCACTATTGTGTGTATTGATTATCTATTGTGCAGGTTGTTATTGATGTTTCGGCCTTAGGGTTTGTTCCACTTATTTAAATGGTGTTCATACAAGATCTACTCAATACATGCAATATCACAAGAATACTCAGATATGGAAAACATAAGCATAGCTCTGACCTTTATTATGAAAGCATGAACCATATACAATATAGAGAGTAGTTCTAGAATAATCCTCGGATGGCTCCAATAGATAATATATATGAGCTGCTACAAAATGCTCCCGCAATACAAGGTTGCCTCCAAAGGTTAGATAGGAAATGAATACCAATACAAAATAGCTTTGAGCCGTATGAATGCCAAACTCCTTAAGTTGAAGGATGCCACGCTCTAGTAGAGGGCTGAAACCCTCAATAAATCAACCCTGATGAAGGAAGACTCTAAATGAACCCAAACTCTACCAACTGATAGATCAGGGTGTTGAGATCCCCCTCCTGAAGTCTCAGGCCGAAATGCTAAGGCTAACCCCTCCAAATGTTGAAGCCTCTAATGAAATTGCGCCCTCCTGGATGCCTGGAACCCTAGATAACTCGGCCCTGATGAAGTAGGCCTCCAAATGCTCAGAAACTCTCCAGGAATATAGATCAGGCTATGGAAAACCCATATGAGAAGTTTCAGATCCAGATTCTAGGTAGAGCTCCCTAGATCTGAGAAATATTGAATCACAGGACGTCCTCCTTGCCTCCAGGCCGTCCCAATCTATAGATGAAGATTTGATGATGATAACTCTTCAAGAAAACCTCCAAAATGATAGTTGAGACCCTACAAGTAAAACCCAAGTGTCGGAATACCCCGAAGCTCTCCTGATTGACTGGATCGATCTCTTCTTCAAATGATGGTGTGCCCCTGTTGGAAATTATTGAATAGTACGGCCCTGCTTGCTTCCTGAATGGATGAGTGGATCTGTGAATAGTGTAGAATGGTGTGGGTGGAGTATTTCATCCCCGAGACCAAGCTTGGAACAAGGTGAGTGTATCTTTCACCATTGAGTTGCTCACAAGGGTTTGTGACAGCAAAACCCTCAAAATGTATGCTCAAGAGCAATAACAAACAATTACCAAAATTTAGAATGCTCAAGAAGTGCGCCCTAGCCTTCTCTTTATACTTTTTCTTCTATTTTCCTATTGAGTTAACTTAACTCCTAGAGTTAACCCTAACTCCAACTCTAGCTCTTCTATTTCTTTGTTGAGTTATCTTTTAATTCCTTTTTCACCTTTTTATCAAGTCAACTTAAGAATATAACCTTAGTTTAGTTGACCTTTCCCCTCAGTGTGAGACTATGGCCTAGTGGGGACACCTAGACCACTAAGTCTTCCAAACCTCTTCTTGAAGAGGTGGGGGACATTACAATCTCCCCTGCTTGAAATTGCTTGTCCTCAAGCAATTCAAAACCTATCTCCTGTACCATCTGTTCATTCTCCCTTGTGGCATCCTCAATGGGTAAGTCTTTCCACCTGATCAAATACTCCTTAATGCTTCTCTTTCGGAGCTTTTTTTCTCGAACCTCCGGTATCTCTTCCGGAATCAACACAAGTTGTCCTTCTTCGTCCATGGGGAATAGTATCTCAATGGGAGTGATGTGTTGGCCGATGGCTTTCTTTAGGCAGGATACACGGAAGACATTGTGTATTCGGCTGCCCAGTGGAAGCTCTAACTCATAAGCTACGATCCCTATTCTTCTATTGATCCTGTAGGGCCCAAAGAAGTGCGACTGTAGCTTTTCTGCTCCACTTCTTTTAATAGAAGCTTGGCGGTAGGGTTGGAGCCTTAAATAGACTAAGTCACCAACCTCAAAAGTACACTCCACTCTATGTTTGTCTGCTTGGACCTTCTGCTAGTTATGTGCTCTCTGTAAATGATCCTTCAACTCTCGGAGGATGTCTTGGATCTGTTGTACCCAATCCTGCACCATTGGTGCCCTACTGTCCCCAAAGGCAATCTCCACAAAAGAGATTGGATCATAGTTGTATAAATCTATGAATGGTGTCATGCCTATGGATACATGATGGGTGGTGTTGTAGCAGTATTCTCCCAAGTGCAACCATCTGACCCATGCTTTCTTTTGTCCAACTACGTAATTTCTGAGGTATCCTTCCACCCATTTGTTGACTATTTCGGTCTGTCCGTCCATCTGAGGGTGATAGCTGGTGCTAGGGGTCAATTGTGTGCCCACTAATCTGAACAACTCCTGCCAAAACATACTCATGAACCTGCTATCCTTGTCACTGATAATGGTCTTTGGTAGGCCGTGCAATCTGAATATCTCCCTAAAAATAGTTCAGCCACCTGTGATGCACTGAAGTCTGTGGCTATGGAAAAGAAGTGTGCAAACTTCGTCAACCTATCCACTACTACAAAAATGCAGTCCTTCCCCTATGCTTTGGGCAAACCGGTGATGAAATCTGTGGATATGTTTTCCCAGTTATGCTCTAGAATGGGCAAGGGTTGCAACAGTCCTGCAGAGTGAGTGTGCTCATCCTTGTTTTCTTGGCATGTAGTGCATTCTTTGGCATTCTTAATCACATATTCCTTGAGGCCCTTCCATGAGAACCTCCCTCTCACTTGTATGTACGTCTTACCAATTCCCTGGTGTCCTGCCACTGGTGAGTTATGACATGCATGCAATATCTTGGCTTTGAGAGCCGATCCAGGAACCAAGAAAATTCAGCCTTTGTAATAAATGAGGTCCTTCATGACACTGAAGTTATCATCCTATATCTGTCCATTCAATAGCTGACAAGCGAACTGATCCTTTGCATATTCCACCATCAAGTGATCCTTCCAGTCAACTGACATCCCTGACATGGCGAAAATGGATGGCCTCCTAGATAATGCATCCGCTACTGCATTGTGCTTCCCTTTGATGAATTCAATGTCAAAGTCGTAGGCCTATATTTTTCTTACCCATTTTTGTTTCCTTTCATTCAAATCCTTCTGCTCCAATAGGTATTTAAGACTGTTATGGTCTGATTTGACCACAAACCGTGCACCTACCAAATATTGTTGAAATTTGGCTAGTGCATGCATGATAGCCAACATTTCTTTGTCATAAATGTTGTAAAGTAGTTCAGGGCTCCTGAATTTCCGGATTTCATAGGCAAGAGGGTGCCTATTATGCATCAATACGGCCCCTATACCTTCCCCTGAGGCATCACACTCCAAGGTGAAAGGTAGGCCAAAATCTGGAAGGGCTAGAACTGGGTAGGTGCTCATTACCTCTTTCATTTTCTCCATTGTGGCTTGAGCCTCTTCACTCCATTTGAAGGCCCCCTTTTTGGTCATATCGGTCAAGGGTGCACATAGTTGAGAAAGCCCCTTGACAATTTTTCTGTAGTATGTGCATATGCCTATGAATCCCCTTAACTCTGTGAGTGTCTTAGGAGTAGGCCACTCCCTAATGGCTGCTATTTTTTCCTGATGTACCTGTACCCCTTTTGCTCCTATGATGTGTCCCAAGTAGAGCACCTCTGTCATCCCAAACTCACACTTGATTCCTTAGCGTATAGTGATTGTTCTTCCATGATTGATAGGATTTGGTCCACATGTCGAAGGTGTTCCTCCCATGTCCTATTGTAAATGAGCAAGTCATCAAAGAATACTAGCAAGTGTTTCCTCATTTGTTTGTTGAATACATGGTTCATGCAATACTGAAACGTGATTGGGGCATTGGTTAGCCCAAAGGGCATTACCAAGAACTCATAATGGCCATAGTGACACCTGAAAGCTGTTTTCGAGATATCCTCCTCCCTCATGTTGATTTGATGGTAGCCAGAACGAAGGTCAATTTTTGTGAAGTAAACAACCCCATGTAGCTCATCAAGCAACTCATCAATCCTGGGTATAGGATACCTGTTTTTTATCATCTTTTTATTCAAGGCCCGGAAGTGAATGCCCATCCTCATCGTCCCATCCTTCTTCTTGACCAAGACTACTGAAGAAGCAAAAGGGCTAGAGCTTGGCCTGATGTGTCCCATGTCTAGAAGCTCCCTGATGACCTTCTCTATCTCGTCTTTATACTTCTTTGGATGTCTATAGGGTGTGGTGATAACTGGTTTAGCCCCTGCCTCTAGTTCAATGATGTGCTCAAACCCCCTGTCTGGTGGCACACCTGGAGGAATCGGCCCGAACACCTTATGGTGCATGTCAAGGATCTCTTTGATCTCTGGGGTGTAGTGCACTTTACCCTTCTCATCCACACGTGCTGAAATCCTACATCCCGCTACATACACAATTTCCTCCCTCCTGAAGATGGCTTCCATTCTCTTGGCCGTAACCACCCTAGCAAAGTTACCTGTCATGCCTCTGAGCAAAACCTTTCGTCCTCCTTCCTCTATAAAGGACATCTCCATGGTCTTGTAATTGGTGGTGATAGGCCCTAACATGCTAAGCCATTGTACCCCTAGGATGATGTTAGTGTCTAGAAGGTCCATCACATAGACGTCCTGAACTAGCTCAAGCCTTCCCAAGGTGAGCTTCATACCTAGAATGTATCTATCACATGGCATAGTACTACCACCTGCTACTTCTACCTTGAACCCTTCAAATTCGACTATGGGTATATGTCTCCTCTTCAACAATGCTGTGTCAATGGAGTTGTGAGAGGCTCCCCCATCAATCAATACAGACACTCTCTGCCCCTGCAAGACCCCTCTCATCTTGAAGGTGTTGAATTTGGGCACCCCGCTGATAGATGCCAAGGTGGCCTTCTCCTCAGTTGTACTGTCCTGTTCTGGAATCTCCTCTTCTACTACCTATATGGTTTCGACCTCTATATTCTTTATTTGACCATAATATTCCTCCTCTTCATTGTCCGAAGTAACCTCTATGTAGTGTACCTAGCCATGTCCCATGCACTTGTGTGATGGGTTCCATGGTTCCTTGCATGTGAAGTAGAGTTGCTTCCTCCTCAATTCCCTCCTGGTGTTGCCATCTATTCTGCCACGACCCCTGTCAAACCCCCTTGGGTCACATCCTCCTGGGTTCATAGGAGGTCTATGGTCTCTTCCTCTGATGTTAGGAGGTGGTCTAGAGGTAAGTTTTGGTTTGGCCGCCAGCCCTAGGTCCCTCGTCCTCCAAATAGAATCCTGTAGGTTGGTGGGATTGAAAGCCTTCACCCAACCCCTCAAGGGTTCCATCAACCCTTCAGTAAACAACATCATAAATCTGATTGGTGAGACGTCTTGCACCATGACTACTAGTCTCTGAAATTCTTCAATGTATACCTCTGGTGTACCTGTTTGTTTGAGCTGTGTGAGCTCCCTGAAAGGCAGCTCCTGATCCCCCTGATCGAAATGATCAATAAGCCTCTGAGTGAAGTCTGTGTATGCCATGATATGATTGTGGCCTAGGGTGATCAATCCATGGTACCACCAATCATGAGATTTGCCATCCAAGTGCATGGTGGCAAACTTGATGGCGTCCATCTCTCTCATGGGGTTAAGCTGTAGATAAGTATCCAACTTCTATACCCATGCATGTGCTATCATCTTGGTCGTACCATCAAAGTATGGGATTTCTATCTTCCCCATCCTTCGTTCTAGCTCATAATTGCTTCTGTGATTCGGCTTAGGTTTATTCCTAAACTTAAGCTGGCAGTATTGATCCAGGGGCATCTGTCTCTGAATTCCCAAATCTAGCTCATGGTACTCCCTGGTACACTGAACCATCTGCTCAAGAAAATCATCCACCTGTTCCTATTGTGACTGTCCATCTGTGAACGTTGGTAAGTATTGTATAGGAGTAGCTCTGCTACCCATCTGTCCATGTGGGGTGCCCCCTCCATGGCTCCCTTCTGACTGATGATAGGAAATTTGCTCAGGATTATACCTGGGAGCCTTCTCTGGGTTGTACCTGTTTCCCCCCTATGAACCACTAGTTTCCTTGTTTCCATATATCTCTGGTCTTTTCCCCTTATGAGTTATCTACAGTAATAGATCGACTATCCTAGTCTGGTTCTCATCCACCTTCCTTAGTTTATCATCTACCTTTTTCAAAGTCTCAATAATTTTGGCTTGTCCTCTACGGGTTAAGTCATAGTTCTCTTGAAGGTGAATGACCAATTTACTTTCTGTTTGGTTTATGGATTTATTGAATTCCTTTGACAAGTAAGCCAAGCCCTAGGGTTCTTCCTCACCTGACCCCTCCATTTCGGCCTTTGTTTCACTTGCCTATATCTTCTTTCTACCCATGTATATACCATTGTACCGATGCATGCGTCAATCCTCAGAGGTTGAGAGGATCAGAGATCTGATACCATTGTAATGATCCCAAGCCAATTTTTTGCTTGAAACCACTAACTACCACTATTGTGTTTGTTGATTGTCTATTGTGCAGGTTGCTATTGATGTTTCATCCTTAGGGTTTGTTCCAGTTATTTAAATGGTGTTCATACAAGATCTACTCAACACATGCAATATCACAAGAATACTCAGATATGGAAAACATAAGCATAGCTCTGACCTTTATTATGAAAGCATGAACCAGATACAATATAGAGAGCAGATCTGGAATAATCCTCATATGGCTCCAATAGATAATATATATGAGCTGCTACAATCCCGCAATACAAGGTTGCCTCCAAAGGTTGGATAGGAAATGAAGACCAATACAAAATAGCTCTAAGATGTATGAATGCCAAACTCCTCAAGCTGAAGGATGCCATGCTCTAGTAGAGGGATGAAACCCTCAATAAATCGGCCCTGATGAAGGAAGACTCCAAATGAGCCCAAACTCTACCAACTGATAGATCAGGGTGATGAGATCCCCCTCCTGAAGTCTCAGGCCGAAATGTTAAGGATAACCCCTCCAAATGTTGAAGCCTCTAATGAAATTGCGCCCTCTTAGATGCCTGGAACCCTAGATAACTTGGCCTTGATGAAGTAGGCCTCCAAATGCTTTCAAACTCTCCAGTAATATAGATCAGGCTATGGAAAACCCGTAAGAGAAGTTTCAGATCCAGATTCTAGGTAGAGCTCCCTAGATCTGAGAAATACTGAATCAAAGGACGTCCTCCTTGCCTCTAGGCCGTCCCAATCTATAGCTAAAGATTTGATGATGATAACTCTTCAAGAAAACCTCCAAAATGATAGTTGAGACCCTGCAAGTAAAACCCAAGTGCTGCCGCAATACCCCCAAGCTCTATTGATTGGCTAGAACGATCTCTTCTTCAAATGATGGTGCACCTCTACTGGAAATTCCTGAATAGTACAGCCTTGCTTGCTTCTTGAATGGATGAGTGGATCTGTGAAGAGTGTAGAATGTTGTGGGTGGAGTATTTCATCCCCGAGACCAAGCTTGGAACAAGGTGAGTGGATCTTTCACCACTGAGTTGCTCACAAGGGTTTGTGACAACAAAACCCTTCAAACTGTATGCTCAAGAGAAATAACAAACAATTACCAAAATCCAGAATGCTCAAGAAGTGCGCCCTAGCCTTCTCTTTATACTTTTTTTACTATTTTTCTGTTGAATTAACTTAACTCCTAGAGTTAACCCTAACTCCAACTCCAACTCTTCTATTTCTTTGTTGAGTTGTCTTTTAATTCCTTTTTCACCTTTTTATCAAGTCAACTTAAGAATATAACCTTAGTTTAGTTGACCTTTCCCCTCAGTGTGAGACTATGGCCTAGTGGGGACACCTAGACCACTAAGTCTTCCAAACCTCTTCCTCAAGAGGTGGGGGACATTACAGCCTGTGTCTGATTTAGAGGTGAGACTATCATGGTCTCAAAGTCTCGTTTGATTTAGACTCGAAGAATCTTGACCCGAGGCTTGGGCTGAGTCCTGGACTTTACAAATTAGAACCTGTAGAGAGTAAGAGGATTTTCTCCTGTAAGGAGGATGGAATTTAATCTGTTGTTATTTTCCTTTGCCCCATCGTGGGTGTGTTATAAATTGGTATCAGAGCATGGTTACAACACTTGGCTTGCTTGGGCTCACGGATGAGTCGCTTAAAAACTCTATTTGGAGTACTTTTAAAAGAATGACACTCTACCTTACCTCTTTCTTAAAAAGTCTGATTAAAATTGTTATTAAAGAAAAGAATGAAACTTTCTACTGTGTGTATTCATTTAAGAAATTGAATCGTGTATTGTTCGTGAACTAATAAATTGTTAGCTAACAATAAGTGTTTTTGTCAACATTCGAGCAGTCAGTAAATCACGGGAAAACTCTAAGACTAAAGGATGGTGACATGCCATGAAGTGGGGGATGGCTCCCACAATATAGACGAAGAATCTAACGAAAGGAGGGCGGTGGAAACCCCTACAGATTGGCTAAAACTGTAAGGAGCCTCAGGGTCAAATTACAGATTTGCAAGGCTGACAACGAGAGATTGATAAAGGAGCAAGAAAAACAGACAGAAATTAACACGGTCTTGTTGCAGAGCTTATTCAACATACAAAGGCAACTACAACATGAACCCGCAACTAGTCATGTGGACCGACGACATAAGAAGAGAAGTCAAAGTCCACCTGAGATCCGAAAACATGACTCTGTAAGTGACCACACTGGGAAAAGTACCTCGAAGAAGGCCCAACCTAGAGGCAGGGGACACTCATTGGTGGATTCCTTTGGAAAGGAAGCTGGTAACTCCGAAGGATCTTCTAGTAGCAGAGCCAACTCACATTCTTGAAGGAAAGGAAAGAAGCAGAAGCGTTCCAAAAATCATGATCCTGAAGAACTCAAGAAAGCCAAACCACCATCTTTCGATGGAGAGATTAAGAAGGGAGAAGAGGTTGAAGCCTGGTTTCTTGGTTTAAAGAAATACTTTAGTGTCCATGACTACTCTGAAAACTTGAAGGATTGAATAGACATCTTCAACCTGAATGGGAAGGCTTCCATTTGGTGGGAAGACCTTAGGAATGTGACAGGATTCCATGAGAAGGACTTGTCATGGAAACAGTTCGAGAAATACTTCAGGAAGCAGTATATGTCAGAGAAATACATGGATGGGAAGACTAAGGAGTTCTATGAACTCAAGCTGGGTCAACTCACCATAGACGAATTTGTCAATAAATTCCTTGAACTACTGAGGTATGTACCCTACATAAGTAATCCAGATTATTTTTGGCACGAAATGAGATCTGAGATATAATAAAGAAATGCACAGAGATATCATAGATATTCAATAATATAACAAAAATATATCAAAGATGCAACCATAAACATAGAGATATAGTAATACAGGATTTGCATTAATGAAAGAAATGTATAGAGACTATAAAAATACAATGTGAAAGACTCGCTAGAATGGTGGTAGCTGATCTTTGAGAAGAGATGTGATGGCTACTCGCATTCACAAGAAGATGATTACAATGAGGCTCTGAAGGCATTTTTACAATAAACAAGAATTCCCAAAACCCTAGACATCTAAAAACATAACCCTAGGAGATGAAGCGCCAAAAGTCATGTGGGCCCCATTTGGGTAAGTTAGTACATCAACTTCCTAGGGTCGTAACTTTTGCATACGATCTTCGTTTTAGGCGTATGATAGCTCATTGGAAAGGTATCGTAGAGGAGATTCATTTTGGGGGATCAATCATGCCTTTGGCTATCATTGAGAACACTTATCTCGAAAAACCTTCATTTAGGCCCTTAAAATGGTCCCAGAAGTCAAGACTTGCTAAAAATAGTAAATTGCTAAAATTGCCAGAAAACCTTTTTGAGCCAGTCGGAAAAGGTGGGTGGTCACCGATATCCACCTGGATCAATAAGAGATGAAAAATTAAAAATGTAGTGGTACATTAGTTGGTTACCTAAGACCTAATGGGATAGGATTGAGTTCGACGAACCAAAGACCTTTGAAGAAACTATCCGGAAGGTGAGGTATTGTTATGAACAGTTTGGGAGTAAGACAAGACCTTGCCAAGACTGGAAGACTAGGAGTAGTTCGGGATTCCAGAAGAAAGGGTTTAAATCCTCAAGATTCAAGAAATATGGAAAATATTTTAGAAGGAGCCTTCCTACTAGAAGTGTATATCAACAAAATTTCCCCTCTTAAAGTGGAAATAAACCTTTTAATACAGCCCTGGGAAAGACTGATAACCTGAAGAAGGAACCATTAAAATGTTGGGGGTGTGGAGAGGATCATAAATTGAGGGACTGCCCACACAGAAAACAAAATAGTAAGAGGGTCTACAATATCCAAGAAACTACCACCGTCAATGATGTGGCTAGGAGCATGTCGTGAATCCATGCAACCTTGGACAATAATCAAGCCGACCACCAAGCTTCAGTAATGGAGCTAGAAGGTATGATCACCAACCATCTAGTTTCTATTTTAATTGACCCAGGTTCTAATTTGATTTATGTGGCCCCTTAGATTGTTGATAAGTGTAAAATGTAGCCAATTAGACATGTTAAACTGTGGTTGGTGCAATTAGCCACTGGGACCAAAAGCAAAGTGGAAGAGGTCATACCATCTTGTCAATCCATCATGGGTGGATTGCCCACCCAAGCGACCCTTAACGTACTTCCCCTGGGATCTTATGACTTGTTGATTAGTATGGATTGGTTGGATGCTTACAAAACTAAATTGGATTGTTATCATAAAACTTTAGAATGTGTAAATGAAGAAGGAAGAAAGACGACCCTCCAAGGGATTTAGAAGCTTGTCTCAGTGAGGCAAATATCAGTTCTTCAAATGAAAAAGTATTGTAGAAAGGGGTGTTCCTTATATGCCATATAGGTATTGGAATCTGTTGAGGATGACAAACCAAACCTAGAGGACCACCCCATATTAAGAGAATACAAGGACGTATTCCCAGAAGAAGTACCAGGTCTACCTCTGAGAAGGGATATTGACTTCTYGATAGAACTTACACTGGGAGTGGTACCAACATCTAGAACACCATACATAATGAGCACGCCAGAGCTAGTTGAGCTCAAGCTATAGCTAAAGGAGATGRTGGACAAAGGCTACATCCAACCCAGTGTATCTCTATGGGAGCACCCATCCTATTTGTGAAAAAGAAAGATGGCACACTCTGACTGTGCATAGATTAAAAACAACTCAATAAGGAAACCATAAAGAACAAGTACCCCTTACCAATAACCGATGACATGTTCGACCAATTGGGAGGTGCATCCATATTCTTGAAGATCGACCTAAGGTCTGGCTACCATCAAGTCTAGATTAAGGATGAATACATCCACAAAACAACCTTCAAGACGAGGTATGGTCACTATGAATTCGTGGTGGTGTTGTTTGGGTTAACCAATGCCCCCACCACTTTTATGTGCTTGATGAATAATGTACTCAACAAATTTCTGGACAAATTTGTATTGGTTTTCATTGATGATATCCTAATCTACTCCAAGAACAGGGAGGAGCACAAAGAACATCTTAGACTCATACTTCAAGTACTAAGAGAGCATCGGCTCTATGCTAAGTTAAGCAACTGCAACTTATTTTAGAAGAAATTTCATTACCTAGACCATGTCATTTCTAAGGAATGGACTGGCCTACCCCGAAGGATGTATTTGATATTAGATCATTCATGATCTTAGAAGGATACTATAGAAGTTTCATAAAAGGGTTTTCCAAGATTGGTTGTCCAATCACTGCCCTTCAGAAAAAGGGGATTAAATTCATTTGGACATCGAAATGTGAAGAAAGATTTCAGGAACTGAAATACCTCCTAACCCATGCACCCGTGCTAAAGATTGTAAACTTGGATAATGATTTCCTTGTGTGTATAAATGCCTGCAAGGAAGGACTCAGAGGAGTCCTTATGCAAGAGGAACATGTAATTTGCTACACGTCCAAGAAATTAAAAGAGCATGAGATCAATTATGTGACCCATGACCTAGAATTGGTTTTCATAGTACATACTTTAAAAATGTGGAGGCACTACCTCCTGGGTAGAAGATTTGTGCTTATGACAGATCATTATGGATTGAGACACCTGTTTGATCAACCAAAACTCAATGCTAGGCAAGCTAGGTGGATGGCTCTCCTAAGTGAATTTGATTTTGAAATCAAACACATAAAAGGAAAGGAAAATAGGGTGGTCAATGCCCTTAGCAGGAGTATAAAAACGATTCATCTAGCAACAGTAAGCACCTGTGAAACGGACGTCAAGGAAATATTCAGAAATGCATAAGAGACAGATGCATTCTTCAAGACCGTGACCTCATACCTAAGACAAGAGCCTACATGGCTAAAGTATGAAGGCTACCAGATGCTCGAGGAAGGGTTGTTGACTTACATAAACAAATTGTATATTCCAAATTGTGACAACTTGAAGAGGTTCATAATGAATGAACTACATAAGATACCATATATTGGTCACCCGAGATATCAGAAGATGATCACGGCCACTAGGAAACAATTCTATTGGTCTAGGTTGAAGAAAGGCATAGTTAACTATCTAGCTAAGTTCCTAGAATGCCAACAAGTTAAGGCAGAGCAATGGCATCCAATAGGATTATTACAGCCCCTACCGATCCCATAATGGAAAGGGGAAACCATCTCCATGGATTTCATTACCGGATTACCAAAGTCGACCAAGAAAAATGATGCCATCATAGTCATGGTGGACAAACTGAGTAAATCTGCTCATTTCATTCCTGTCAAATCAACTTGCAAGGCCATAGATATTGCCAACATCTTCATGAAGGATATATTTAGACTGCATGGCATGCCCAAAAAATGACCAAGTTTACTTTGAACTTTTGGAAATCCCTAATGGTTGGTTTTGAGACTAAATTGTTGTTCAACACAACCTACCACCCTTAAACAGATGGACAAATAGAAAGAGTGAACCAAATAGTAGAAGACATGCTAAGGATGCATGTAATGCATCAGCCTAAGAAGTGGAAAGACTACCTACCATTGGTAGAGTTTGCCTACAACAACGGTTATCAAGAATCCTTGAAGATGAGCCCTTTTGAAGTCCTCTATGGTAGACAATGCAAGATTCTAATCAGTTGGAGTAATCTAGTGGACAAAATTACAATCAGACCTGACATGCTAAAAGAAATGGAACAACAAGTGGTTTAGATAAGACAAAATCTAAATATTTCTCAGGATAGACAAAAAAGTTACGTCGACAGAAAGAGAACTCCCAGAGAGTTCAAGACTGGAGACCATGTCTATCTCAGAGTTAGACCCAGGAATAGTTCCCTGACAATGGGAGCCTGTGCCAAGTTGGCACCTAGGTATTGTGGACCCTTTGAAGTCTTAGATAGAGTGGGGATTGTAGCCTATAGGCTAGCACTTCCTCCCACAGTAAAGGCACACAATGTTTTTCATGTTTCATTAATGAAGAAATATGTACATGATGTTAATCATATAATTGACTGGTTTTTTATCCAGGTGGAGCCGGAGGGAGAATTCCTACCAAAACCCCAATGCATATTAGACAGGAAGGAAACCTCAATCAGGAACCAAACCAGTGCACAGGTCAAGGTGCAATGGAAACACTTTGGCCCATATGAGGCTACGTGGGAAATGGAAGATGCCATGAGACAGGGATATCCAATTTTTTTTACTTCTATACATACATATCATGTTGATAGATAGAACATCGAGGACGATGATTCCTTTAAGGGGGAGGGAATTGTAACACCCTATTTCCCCCAGTCTGTAAATATAACTATATGGGCCGAGGAACTATGGAAAACTTAAAAGTGTGAATGTTTGATTTGATGGACCTTGTGTAGAAGGTCGATGAATGTAAATTCTGATTATTTTTAATAGAAAATGGCTATGTGTTGCATGACTGCTGAAAGAGGGGATGTGCTAAGAGAGAGACCACAAAATGCCGTGAAAGGTGGTGGAGGGGACCATGAATGGTTTCATTAACCTCCACCGAACTAGTACCATGCTGGAATTAATTTGCTCAGATCAGAACAACCCTCTCACTAGGAATGAATTCTCGTTAGGCTGGTAGGTGGGAAGGCCTCCTCAAGAGTTAATGAGGGATGGGGCATACTACCCATTTGTAAGGCTTCCAAACCTGATCACGGACTGGGAAATTTGAGCCACAAACAATCTTGATGAGGGAGGCAAGAAAGGAAGTGTGGTGGACAGAGGGAGACCTGCGAAGAAAAAATGTAGAGACAAGAGAGGAAACTCTCAGGTCAGAGGAAGGACTGGAGGAGGAACAGGGAGTTCTGATCAGAGAAATTAGAGATTGAACCATGAGAAGGAGAGTAACCTTCATCCTTATCTATTTTCTGTATTGGGAGAAGGAGAGTAACCTTCGTCCCTAACTTTTGTTGAAGTGGAAGTAAGAGATTGAATCTCAAAGCATTGTGGCTTAAGCTCAGGGGTGGCCAGTGATAAATCCATTGGGAGTACTGAGCTTATGGTTGGGTGGAAACGAGTACCCTTTTCAATAGTCACATCACACTCTATGGTTCTGATAAGTGTTTTCTTGCCTTATGTTTTGAATTGTAAATAATGGATACATGTGAGTATTTACATGTCTATAAAGGTTTCCTTCTCTGTATTAAATGATTAAGTTATGAGTATGCGTTTGTTTCCTTGAGAACCTATAATTCTGCTTGGATTTCCATACACCCCAATTTAATCACTTGAAGGCACTTTCCCCAAGAATTTACATCACCGTTTCGGAGTCGAAGCAAGCCTCTGGGCATATTTACCAATTTGGTAACCTCACAAGTTACCTTGCCTTGATTCAGAGCTTAAAGCTCTGCGAGTCGGGAAGGTGTTCTCTTCAGACCAGTAGTCTAGGAGACTTTGAACTTGCGCTTATTTCCTTAACCAAAAATCGACTAAGAGCGGGGATCATAGCCCCAGAGTTTTATGAAGATCCATGTGACCTAGGTCTAGGAACTTTGGATCTCGAGGCTCCGAGATGTCAAGTTGTATGAAGGTTAAGTTAAACCCCACAATTGATATGCATCATCGATCTATGAACATACATCAAGGGTGGGGAATCATTGAGGAGCGTGAAGTTGAAAATAGAGGACGTGCTAGTTCGTGGCCCACAATTCACCCTTGTCATTGATCTTAATGGGTTGGAGGATCAATGATCCCAGTTAGACTAGAATCAAGCGAGCACTTTCCAAATTGCGGAGGTTGAACTCCCTGGTAAAGAACCTGCATGATTGGAACCCACAATTCCTGTGAACCGTCGATCATCATTGACCTTCGATATGAGTTTGAAGCAATCCCTGAAACGCAAGGAGCATGTGGGACGATGAAAACCTTCAAAGAGATCAAGCTCAAAAGAGATAGCGCTTTTAGGAGCGTAGACGAAATTCAGGAGACGGGACCATAGGAGGAGCAAAGGTCGAATCCTTTGGTCACTTAGAAAACCTTCTAAGTCGGAGTAAGTCAGAATCCTTGGAGGAGGAGCAACAATGGTTGTTGGATCACATCATAAAGGTTTGACAATCATTTGATCTAAACAAGGTACACAAACCTTAGTACCTTGCACACGTAGGTGAAGAGGACTTACCAAAGTTTTGAAGTCCCAAAGTAGTTTGGGACCATCCATCGTCAAGAGGGACACGTGGCAATGGATCATGGCTTTCGGAGAAATCTGTTCGAGGGTTTTCGATTAAAAGTTGAAATTTTCAAACCCCGAAGACCTGAAGTGAATATGGACCACCTGATCTAGAGGGACATGTGGTGATAGATCGTGGACTTCGGAGGAATCTGTTCAAGGGGAGGCAAGTTTGAAACTTGAGATTCCTGAAGCGCGGAAAGTCGAAGGGCCGAAGCAAATCTAGACCATTGGATCTAGGAGGACACGTGTCGACAGGTCAGAAGATCTAGAGGAAGACGAAGGTCGAAGTGTTGAAACACCCAAAGCCCAAAGAGTCGAAGAGTCATGAGCCGTCGATTGGCACGGGGACACTTGTCAATAGATCGAGAGCTCCAGGAAGATTGTAGTGGGGTTTCAGTTTGAGAACTGATATTTCTGAAACCTTAAGACCTGAAGTGAACTTGGATTGACAGATCTAAGGGAGATGTGGCGTGAATCTGTGAACTTCGGGTAAAGTCCCGTAGTGAATTCATAGTCGTTGGATTCAGAGGAAACGTGGTGCAAATATGTGAGCTCTGGGTGAAGACCCGAAGTAATCCTCGATCGTCAGATTAGGAGGACATGCGTCAGAGGATTGTAGCCTTCAGATGAAAGTCATTGGGAAAAGGTCTGATATTTGAGATCTCAAAAGTCTGAAACCCAAAGGAGATCTCGACCGTCGATCGAGAAGAGGGTTGGAGGACCGTTGATTTGGGTTAAATGGTTAAACACCCGAAGTGGAAGAAAGACCATTGATCGAGCAGGACAGATGTCTGCAGATCGTCAACTTTGGAAGTTAGAAGTACGGAAGAAGCAGGGTTTGAGATTTCAAAACCCCGAAGTCTGGAATTGTGAAGAGATCACAGTCATTGATCTAGGAGGGGAAGATCTAGTCTGTAGATTTGAGAGGCATAGATTTGAACCATCGATTCAAACAGTATCGTCAAGATCGTGAGATTGACGATCCCATAGCATTATGGGGACATGAGTTGTGTGAAGTTTAAAATATCGAGGGCGGGCCGCAATTCAAACTGTGGTTTCATCAGGAGGACATGTGGAGACTTGAGGAGGATTGCAAGGCCAAAAGTAGTTTGACCCCAAACTGCTTGTGGTCATGCTCGCAATAGCGTGGTCATCGCCAAGGTCACATCTGAGGAGAGGCCAAGAGAAAAGGGGCTAACGCCAACTCTGAGCCTTCACTGAAGCATGAGAGAGAAGGCCATGGGTATCATAAGACCTGCAACATAGGCCAAAAGGGCCTGTGTCTGATTTAGAGGTGAGACTATCATGGTCTCGAAGTCTCGTTTGATTTAGATTCGGAGAATCTTGACCGAAGGCTTGGGATGAGTCCTGGGCTTTCCAAATTAGAACCCGTAGAGAGTAAGAGGATTTGTTCCTGTAAGGAGGACGAAAATTAATCTGATGTTATTTTCCTTTTCCCTGTCGTGGGTGTGTTACAATCTCCTTGTGCAATGTGAAATACCATCAATAATAACATCAATGGGAATGATATCATTGAAGGTGACAATGGTGATGTTGTAATAAGGAGCATCAATGCACTTAGTATAATTATGTGCATTGATTCTTCACCAATTAAAACTGCTCCAAACATACATGGATACTTACAAGAGCATCATTGTGTACATACATGTGAGCAGCACCAATGCATACATACATGTAAGCAATATCGATCCATGTTATAATCTCGTGCACATCGATGATTTATATTGAACATGTGTTAGTGCAAACAAATTATTTAAACACATCAATGCGTACAAATTATTTAAATGCATTAGTGGATAACAATGAATAGAATACACCAACATGTTTTATTGTCAAAAGTTCCCATTTGCCATTTAATATTTTTATGGGTATGCAAATGCAACTTCTTGTTTCTTTTTTCTTATAAATTTCAATTACTAATCAAAAAATCATTTTTTAAAATATTTTAATCAATTCATTTGGATATAATGATTGCATTAATGTATTGTATCATTTAAACAAACATCTCAATGGATTACATTTATGCATTGTAATAATTTAATTAGTACAAACATAATAATTGATAACATAACATTTTACAACAACAAACACTGCAATAGAATAAGATAACCATTGTATTACATAAGAACAAGGAATTTTTCATCATACAATGGGATAACATAAAGGTTAGCGATAAACAAAATGTCAAAAAATAATTGTTAAAATTATTGGGAACCTATCATCATACCAAATGAAAATATAAAGTTCATGTTAAACAAAATCTCTGATTTTTATAGGCAAACGTTCCAAAATATACAAACTGTAGCATTCAATTATATTGATCATCATTCACCACTCAAGTTGTTGTTAGTGCTCAAGTTACTTCCGATCCTTATTTATTTGTCATTTGCGAAGGATGTTGTACTTGTGTTATTTGCAATGTTTTGGTTGACTACCTTGATTTTTTTCAACCTCTCCATCTTCCATTTACAAATATAGAAATAAAGTGTAATGAGTATATCTACATTTATATTATAATATATGTTATCACGGGATTTGATAAACTTACAATATCACTGAGCGCTTCATGAAAAACACACATTCTAAAGTTGTGCATCGTGTCATATTGTAGCATATCTTATGTTGTCTCCACTCCATACTTTGTTTCTTGTGAATTTTATATGCCATGACAATTTTTAAATATAATTCAAAGTTTATTGTTGTTCCAGTATTTATAAAATAAGGGATGTAAAATAGCATTGCTACGTACAAATTTTTCATTTAATTGTGGATAATCCAACATATTCTCACAACCCATACTTAATCCAATGTGAATCACATGTTTCAATTGTTATTCTTTGTATGTGAGCACCTTGTAGAAAACATCTATGGACGATTATAAATTAATTAAAATATAAAAATCACAACAAATATGTTAAGCCTTAGATATTGAGTTATTACATTTCTATTGTTATATTAGTGTTATTCTTATCAATCCTTGGATGCCATGCTCAACTATGGAACAAGTATACTACAAAAGAATGACACTCAACTATGGAACAAGTATAATACAAAAGAATGGCACCCTTTCTCCTCATATTGGCCTGGTATTTAACATAGCTTGATAGTCGTCTAGGGTTAGGAATGTAACTTGTCATTGGACTGCAAGATTAGATGTTGTTGGGCTTAGAACCATAATCTTTCATTACTGTGAATGTTCATGTGATTTTACATGTGCAACGAAGTAATTCTCGAGTCTTCAGTGGTGGTACTTTAGTGATCTACTCAGAAATCTCTTTAAATGTTTAAAAGAAACACACAACAATAAGTAAGCTAATATATGAATTCAAACTACACCACAAAAATGTATCATTGGACTAAGGTTACTTAAATGTTGTCCTGGCACAAACCTCGGTCTTTCCCAAAGGTTCTCGTGATAACTTATCAAGCAGATCAGTCCTTCAATCTTCAGTGAATAATCAATCCTCTGTGGATGACTCAAATATAAAAGACATGGAATGGAATATTGCAAATGAAAGACCTGAAAAACTGGAAATGCAAATCTAGAAGGCTACAAGAAACCAGATCTACATAACTACAAATAAATGAACACAACACATGCCAGAGAATGGGGTCCTTGCAACCCTCGACACACACTGCAAAAAGAACCTACAGGGTTAAATTACAATCAAAATACCATTTGCAGAGACAACTCTAATATTAATTCATTGCAGAAGAGATCTTCAATAGTGTACAATGCAATTAGCCCCCGGGGGTAGCTCAATTGGCAAGTGTCGATATATGAAGTGTTATGTTCAATGAGGTTCCGAGTTCAAATCCCCTTGATTTACCCATGCCTACGGAAGGGGCATACGTATGGCACCTGGAGGTTATAGTGGTAGCAGTCATAATCGACCTTGTGTCACGTGAGTACAAGATCGACGCAATTGTCGATTCCGCCAGTCATTAAAAAAAAAAAAAAAACGTGTACAATGCAATTCAAAAATACATATATGCTCTGTCAATCTAACATTCCAATCTGCTTCCTATCCTCTTCTCCCCAATCTCTAATCTTTCTTCTCTAAACTCTAATTTCTAGTCCTTTCTATCCCTCTCTTCCTTACATCATAGCTCAGGTATACATATAGGAACAGATTGGAGAGGTGCTTATCAAAATAGGTAAGAGTTTCCCCTTTTCTATTGAACAAAATTCAAGAATAGACAATGGAGATAGGAAGACAAATGATATTACAATGAGATTGATCTATGATCAAGATAGAAGATGAATTCAATCTCAAACATCTGAGAATAGCTCACATCCTCGGTTGGGTGCATCCATTTGGTAGATCATTGGAGAAGACGACCGTAACAACAAATTCAGGCAAACCCAACTTAGAGATTCACTCATATCTCCCAGATCCTTCACTATTTGAGAAAATCTCTCGTCAAATCAGTTGAATGAGAATGTTCTGCATAAAACCCATGTCTTAGAATTTCTAAATTCGTCTCCATCAGCTTAGAAATCATGTGGGAAGATCATTGTTGCTAATCTGGCATATATTTGACTAAGGACATTTGACCACGAGTTGAAGGTTGCCATGTTGGACCTGGGTGTGATATGATGAACACCACAACATGTTGAGGGTCCTAATGACAGAACCCAAGTTCCTGAATCTTCCCTATAGATGTGTGGATATGTCAATCATGGAGATCAGGTACCGGAAGTGAATTGTTGGTACCAGAAGTGAACTGCTCAAAAACCTTAATTAGCAAGATTAATCTAAACCCTTTCCAATTTACTGAAAACAAAGGAAATTGTAAAGATTAACAACATTAAGCTTGTTAGGCACATTAACTTCATAAGTATGGATAAATATGGTAATAGGCATAGTAAATGAGTGTAGGGATAAGGTAAAATGATCAAGAAGGAGATCAACTAATGATGTAAAAGGTGTCAAAATAGTGAGCCAACATCTCCCCCACGCTTGAGGATTGGCATGTCCTTATGCCAAATGAAGTAATCACTAATTAGGACCATAACACAAAATTGTTGTTTACACAAAGCTTTCTTCTTCATTTTTCTAGCTTCAATAGTTGTAGGGCATGCTACAAATTTCTCCTTCCATCTTTGTTGTTGTTAGTCCATAGTCTCTCCATTGTTTACTCTTTTTATCATCTAGTAGAATCTAAAACTTCTCCTCTGACCTTTGTTCTTCACTGGTCGTAACCTCTTCTCCATTGGTGTTGTTGTCACTGTTGCTCGTAATTTGAAGTGGAAATATCCTTCACAATAGGTACATATTTACCCATTATGAATCCCTTAATGTTGAGACCACTCATAAATCTATCTTGACACCTCTTGTTTTCCTTCGAGGGCACCTGGTCATTGCTTCAGACATATCACCTACATATATTTGTTCTTAAGGTCTTTCTTCGTCAATGGAGTGAATTGACTGTCCAATGATTGTGCAACTTCTAACCAATCCATCACTACAACCAACAAGATGCTCTCAAGGTAGGGAGTGGAGTTGGTAAGTGAACCAAAGCTTAAAATAAGAAATTGTTGAATCTGTGCACCTCATGACCATCCCAAGGGATTGCAGACCACACATATTGTAGCCTTTCCTTAGATTCCTCATCAAGAGGAATGTAAGCCATATCTTTAAAAGGATCAAACAAAATATATTTAGCACTCTTACTAAAGATGTTCTAAGGAGCTCCAACATACACAACTACCAAAAGGGTTGTCATGCCAAATTTACCTAATATGGGAGTGGGTGGTTTACTGCAAAGAATGAGACCAAAGAAAACTACTCATGTTTATGGCAACACATTAGGTGTAATGGCATCTACCACTCCCCAACCATATTTCCGGAATACAACTCTAACTAGCAACATCATGGTGAAGGTAGCAATTCCTATGCATGCAGAGAAATCCCCCAAGAATGCAAAATATTTGTTTGGACTTGGAAATTGTGCCTTCGGTTTTGAATTCCATTTCAACAAGGTTGATGCTAATATCATATGAAACCACCAAAGTGGAAAGATTCCTCACATATATTGAAGTCAACAAGAACTTAGAACTCTTCATCATTCCCATCTTTGGTTTCTCCTTCTTCTTACGAGCTTCTCCCTTGGGAAGTGTAGGATCATCCATTACAAATTTATTCACCCACCAATGGATTCCACATATGGTAAGCCCCAACAACACCATAATGCTGATTATTCCCTTCAAGGAAACTACCCAACCATCCACGCTGCCCCAAATCTTTGTCATAACATAGAATAAATAAAAGGATCATATCTGAAGAATGGCAATGGGACCTAAAAATCCAAGGCTCGAAAATTGTAGAAAGGAATCTACCAATGTTGTGGGATGGATTACATTATTTAATGGGTACAAAAGGAAATCAAATGCCCTAAAGAAGGAAATGAAGGGAAATATACAGGAATATAAAAGATCCTTCTTTAATGAAGAATTTGAAATGTTGGTGTAAATAACCATGAACCTAATAGCCATTGGAAAATTAACCCATGTCTTGAGAAATGGAATGATCTCAACACTACTTACCTTGGCAGTCACTACTAGCACATCCTTGGTGTCTCTGTGACTCGTAAGTTGAAAAGAATGTAGAAGAACATCAGTCCAAGGGGAATCACCTTCAATAGCTCAGTTGAAGATTGAAGATTGGAGATTTCCATTTTTTATGGTGTCATGAGATATAACTGCATCATGTTCAGCTGGGGATGGTGTTGGCACAAACATTGTAATTGTCAACATCTTCTTGGAAAATCAAATATTTCACATAATGTCTTCTGCAATGCATGGTGTCTATCTTTCTCAAAATGTATCTTGATTATGAGATTGCGGATCTGTTTTGAGGGGCCTCATGTATGTTGGTTTAAATATACAGAGGGACTTTGCTCAAGGGAGGTTGAACATGAAGGACATGCTATCACATATGTGGAGGTATCTTAGAAGAATGAAAATGCAATTATAGAGCCATGATATATTCTTGAAGAAGCCACACAAATGTGAAAGTAGTTGTTTCTTGCAAAATATTGCTCATCGACCACCGCTAATTACGATGGATATCAAAAAATTATTTCATGTGAAATCACAATCGTTGTCTCTGCAACTCCATCAGAACCCACACTATATTTTCCAGGTCACTTATATGGAATACATCGTTCTCAAGAGAAGCATGTTGTATCCACAAATTGTTGCAAAAAAAACAAAAGTCGATTGGATGTATTTGGGTTGAGCATAACGACAAATGCAAAGAAGAATGCCTTCACTTCTCAATTTCTCTCCTCCACAATAACAAACTTGAAAGGATTGGGCCATCTCACAATAAGGTGTTCTTTACTTTCACAGAGGTAATAAAACCATTGGCAACTATTTGTACCACCAAACAATCTCATTGTGCTCCAGAGGAGCGATCAACACATTGTTGAAGAACACAACATCCATAATGGTGTGTTGCAATCTCAACACAATGTTTTGTTGTAGCATAAAAAAGGAACTGGTAGTATTCATTAGTGATGTGTTGCCAACAACATTGTACAACATGGTTTCCCTTCAAATATTTTATCAAATTAGGCCATTAGTTGTTCCTCATAAAAACAAGACCAAACACTTTAAAGAAATATTGAGGAACACATTTAGATGGTACTTGTTGGGCCCGAGATATGATCATATTCATGACGTTATTATACACTTTTTGCATATGTGTTTTTATCTTTCAAAGGAGCTTTTTGAAGAATTTTATGGTAAAATGATATAATCGGCATGAGGTACGTATAATTAGTGTTTTGTGATTCAATCAAGTTTAATTTATCATATTTTATGGTTTCCAAGAGTTAATTCATGTTTTTCTATTGTTATAGGGCAAAACACACAATGTTTCTTGGTCCGACACTTGTTCCGGCACTTGATCTGACACTTGTTCCGATACTCGATCTGACACTTGTTCCAGCACCCAGTATTGCACAAAAACACAAGGCAAGTTGGGGGTTATGGTATTGGCGGCCATTGGTGGACAAATCGAGCACATGGGTTTTGTTTGTCATCACCCCCTCCAGCTACTAAGCTCAAGACAACTCGATTTTAGTTGTCCAAAGAGGGCGCTTATTGGGTTCCTCTATTTTGTTAGTTATGGATGCATTTAATGTAATTTGTCGAATTTAGAGGTGGTTCGACCCTCCTATGGTCGACCACCTGGGTTGTAAGCTTATAAATACCAATAGGATGCTCATTAGATTGTTACCCAAGTAGCATAAGCATCAGAATTGCCAGGAAAATGATTTTGCTCCGTTTCTAGTTTTACATTGCCAGAATAGTGTCAAAACTGCGTTTTTGGATTTTTATGGTGAATTTGGCCTGATGAGGTCATGGTGTGCTTTTAGAGAGTGACCACGACTTGCTGGGGGGCCCACCAGCAGTTTGGTAACTGTCTTCATGTTTATTTTTCATTTCCAAATTTAAATTGTTCTCTTTTCATTTTCTGTACATGTATATTTTTATTGTGCTAATTAGTTTGTTGTAGCTTACTGTTTTACTTCTTTTTGCAGGTTAGATGATGATATGTGTTAGTATGTGTTGATTTCGTAGATTAGAAAAGGCTTGCAAGTCTCTCTCTCACTATACTAACCCTGTGTACAACGTAGATGTTAAATTGTGCTTTCTTTTATATTTTTACAGTCAAGTTTAGAACATATTTTTAATTAGAACAGAGCATAGTTTTAATTTGAGTTTCTTCTGACAAAGATTGATGGATGGATAGATTTACTTCCAGTTTTTGAATCATAGCTTGCTTACTTTAGCTTTAGATAGATTTCACTAGCTTAGTTATTGGTTAAATGTAATTGTCAATTCACTTTTTAATATCGTGTTTTTAATTTCTGTTTTCAGTCATTTTCTTATCATAGCTTCAATGATTAAAATAGACATAGTATAGTTTCCTTTCACGCAATTTCCTTTCATAGATTAAGATTCAATTGAATTTCTTAGTTAGATAATGATAATCTCATCATGATGTTGATGGTTTATACATGAATATGCAAGGTATTTAACATTACTTTTATCATGGCTAAGTTTTCATTCGATTGTTTACTTCACACCTTTCATTTTGCCATTGAAATTAGTATTGAGCTTATACCATTAGAACTGTCCTTTATGGTTAAGTGTCATCGAGATATCATCTGTCACCACCGAAGGCATTCACACAACCACCAACATTACATTTGAGTGTTTCATAGGTTAAAGTTAGTTTCTTGCTTTCATAAGTTAGAAGAGATAGTTTCTTGTTTTCATAAGTTTAGTTGTTAGTCTTTCTTGCTTTCAATAGAATATATTTCCTTTCATGCATTGCATCGAGCATTTAAATTTCCTTTCACGCAAGAGAAATAGTTTTGCATTAGGCATTTAGTTCACTTGCCTCTTAGGCTAGATAGTTGTTCAATGAGAAGTCTTTTCTTACTTGTCTTTTGCTTTATGCTTTTGCTTGCTTGTCTATTTGCTTTAATAAGTTAGTTAGGTGCTTTTGCTTTCTTGTCTATTTGCTTTAATAGGTTAGTTAGGTGTTTTTGCTTGCTTGTCTATTTGCTTTAATAGGTTAGATAGGTGTTTTTTCTTACTTGCTTATTTATTTGCTTTCATAGGGTAGTTTCTCATTAAATGTAGGTTGGCAAGTTAAAGGTAGTTTGCTTTCATCATTTGCTTAGTATGCTTAGTAGTTTACCTTTGCTTATTGTCATGAACTAGTTTTCTTTACATAGATTTTTCATTCGCTTTCTTAGGAACTATCCATCAGTCCTTGGCC
>JZKD02S1673690.1:141747-161370 GCA_000966675.3 Picea glauca | reverse complement strand
CCCCAACTGAATTGGTTGCATGCTCTCATGAAAATTAGTGTAGGTCATGGAAGGAAAGAGAGAATGACGAGGAAATTTTCCAAAATATTCAAGTCAACATATAAAGAATTGTGTGATTAAAGCTTAGAAAATAACATACCTCAACTTACCCAAAAAGTAGATGTAGTTGTTGCGGCTGCTAGATCAGGAAAACATGACTAGCGCTATAGCTGGAACTGTTATAACTGCTGGAGCAAAGAATATCTGACTGTGATTGATGGAAGATGGAAGGTGCCACTGCTACAAGATCAGGAAAATGGAAATGCTAATGTTGTTGCTGTTGTAATTGGATCATGGGAAGTGAAGGAATCTAAACTGCTACTACTGGATCATGAAAAATGTGGAAGAAAGAGAATATGGAACCGAGGTACTCTCATAGATCCGAAATCAAACTGCTGCAACAACTGAGGGGATCATGAAAAAGTGTATAGTCTTCACCTGCTACAAATCAATGGTACAATTCTAGTCATGTGAATGAATGTGTTGATGTTGAGCATGAAGAGAAATCATTGGATTACCAGCCATTGATGAATGCCATTAACTAATGCGAGACAAACTCACCAGTGATGTCAATGAGTGTCAAGGTACCTGAGTACATCTTGCGAAGTGCGAATAGATGGGATGATGTCGAGCCACTTGCAAGATCTAACGATCAAGGGACATTGATTTATTCTCATGATTGTTAGCAAGAGAGCTTGCCATTAAGGCATGAAAGCCTCAAGGTACTAAAAAAGGAACTCTAGTCTATATCCCAGATAAGGTGTCGAGGTCAATGGGGAAATACCGTTGAAAGGTGGGCCTTCAAGATCCCACATCAGTCAACACAAGTTTATATAAAAATATTTGGTAGGACTATATGAAAGATCTCAGTCGCAACAATGTTTATGGAAAGGAAATCAAGGCAATGTAATATTGGAAAGGGGGTTTGTTTGATTCAGAAGGAAAACTGGAAAGGTAAAAATGAACTGAAAAAGATAAAGGAAATGATGTATGCAACTTAGAAAAATAGGTGTATGGAATCATGACAGTTAAGGCAATGGAAGATGGCTTCAACACAGGGATGACCAATCAACTTTGAAAGAGAAATGGGATAGTGTCACAACATGAAATTTGGAAAAATGCTGAAATATGGGTATCACAACATGGTGTACCATCATGGTCGTTGTGTAACAACAAACATCAAGATGCGCAAAAAGTTGTTGTGTAACAACAAACATCAAGATGTGCAAAAAGGTTTAGTGTATCAACAAAATGTTGTTGTGTATCAACAAAATGTTTCTGTGTAACAACAAAATGTTGTTGTGTAACAACAAACATCAGGATGTGCAAAAAGTTTCTATGTATCAACAAACATCAAGATGCACAAAAAGTTTCTGATGACTAACAACTCCTTCAAGCTGTCTAGCAAAGCATGTATTCTTTGAAGAATTTTGTGATTCTTGAAAATCACTGTGGCATGGAAAATGAGTGTCATGTTCCTGCAATCAGTATTTAGTACTAATCCTACAATCAAAACTTCGTGAGAGCATCACAAAACATAAAATGCAAGAGATAAGTACAAATGCGAACTAATTGAGATAGAAAATAAATGCAATTATACCTGTTGTCCACACTTATTCATTTCGTCATTGATTGCCGCCAAAGTGACTTAAGAAAAACAAATGAATGTTAAACATAAGAAACATGTATTTATTATTGTTTTTGGGAATATCCATTTGCAATTTTAAATTTTCTAAGTTTTTAAGTTTTTTTTTTATTGTTTTTCTTTTTATAGAAAAACAAATGAAATAAAAGAAATTCATGATGCATAAATGAAGCAAACTTCATTATTCTAGAAATATGAATAAGGTCACAACACAAAAGGTCATAAGAAGTTCCATCAAATCAAAAGATCAACTATAAAATTCAACGTAGTCCTTCTTGCATTCCCCAAAACAACAATTATTTGGTGACATAAATTCTATGTTGCAGCTTGGAAAGTTCTGTCAAAAATCTCTTCTGCAGTAATGCTTTGAATCCTTTTTGTGTTGCTGTCATTGATGAATGTTTGTTGCTTATGTGACCATCATTCAGGGAAAAAGAAACCTGGTTATGACACCTCCATTCATCCCCTACTAACTAAATTCAAGCAATAAGACGGTGAATTCAAAGATATTTGGATTGCACTTAGGATGGATCCAAGACTGTTGTCATTAACTTCCCTGACAATTGTGCATTGTATGAGTTACTCGACCAGACCTGCATTATCATTCACCTTCAGATATTCCACAAGTTAGATAAAATAAATGCATATGTCATTTAAAATGCATCACCTTAGACACACCACCGTAAGAAAAATTAACAAGGCGATTTGTTTATGGACAATCAAGGGTGAGTCGAGAGCAAAATGAAAACCAACAATTTGTTTTCTCAAGAAGACATCGGTATAATTCCTTTGCAAAATTACGAGAAGTAGATCTCAGTACAAATTGATGCTCCACTTGACAATCATATACCAAAATCACATTCAATTATCTTACGAGTCAAAACAACGAGTACATAAATGAGAAATGACGCATTGTCTTGTATATGTGTTTTCTGGAATGAGGCGTACCCGACGTTCATCAATTGTTGAATTGTACACTTAATTTTTTTTCTTGTTTATTATATGTCCTTCCATGCACATGAATATGATCCAAAACATTTTGCAATGAAAGCTCATTCAAGGGCACTCCGTGTTTCCGCAATTCTTTCAAATAATCCAACTCAATAGGCTGCAAAAATAACACAGCTTCCCCTTTCTGGTCTAGACGAGCTGTTCTACCAACCCCGTGCACATATTCATTCGCAGCTCCTGGAGAGTCATACTGAATAATGTATCCAACTTTTGGAAAGACCAAGCCTCTTGCTGCGACATCAGTGCATAAGAGAAGATCACATATTTCTTCATTATATTCATGAAAGGTTTGCTTTTGTTTTGCTTATGCCATATTTCCATGTAGACGAAGTGTTTTGGATTTTATGAAACTTCCCTTTTCTTCATCCAAGTCTTGAGTATAGCCACCATTTCTATTCCTGCTCTAGGCCCAAATCCTGAAGGCGCATCATTAATCAAATCATCATTCAAACTAGACGATTCAATGAGATTGGGTACATTTAATTGTTGATCACAGGGTGGCCAGGAACCAAATCTAGGTGGAATATCTATTTATGAAGCATCTTTATCTTCAGCTGTAATATTTTCAAGCAACGTAGTAGTTAGTTCAGATTTAATACTCGGTGATCTACTTTGAACATAATCATTTTCAAAGCTAGTATCAATCACATATTTAGGGTTGTCAGTTCCATATGGCACTGAATCTAAGACACCAGGGCACGTTGGAGAATCCATCAAATGACAAGATAGTGCAAGCATTTTTATATTGTTGTTCTAGTATCTTATGCATAACATTAGAGGTTACATTATTTCTTCACCACACAACACATCCAATCAAACCATTATGCTCATTTATATTCTCAAAATCTTTGTGTTTAACATATTTATTGAGAACTTACATTGTGATAACATCAGTGGGGCATAGAGCTCAACTCTTGGAGCCGGTTCTGCATATCCTACCCTCTCTCCTTGCTTGTAAGAATCAAAAACCTCCTAAATGCTCGTCAGACCATTCTTTGAGGAACCATCCCTGCAACAAATTGAAACCACCTTTAAATTGTGGGGCCAAAAATAGATGCATGGGTTCTTTAGATTGATATTTTGGCCTTCGTGATGTGGGGTTTGGTGGTCATTTGCGGAAAGCCTTTTCCATTTGTCTTTCTAGCCTACCCACTGAAGGATTCTCTTACAGATTTTTCACCCCGTCCAGATCAAGATCTAGATACAGGTCCTCCAATGCCAGGGACAAAGGAAAGCACAAGAGTGGTTTCCATTATTCGTTTCTTTCATGAAAAGCCTAAGCGTGAGAATTCATGAGCGTAAGAGAGAAATTGTTAATTAATTAGTGCCAGAACATAAAAGAACCATGATCTACGAAGGTTTTAACCCTAGATAACACATGTCCCTAAATATGGATCGAAGATATCGACCTGTGGACATGGAAAATCGCAATCCTGCCACCAACCATCCTAGAGATTTTCAATAGTTAAAAACCATCGTAAAAAGGGTAAATAATCTGGAGAGAATCAGGCTTAAATGAATAGTGGAATTCAGTTGCGATTTAGCCATGAAGACGTCACTCATGGAACTGTGTGCTCAGGAAACTTCTATGCATAAAATCTGCGATTTCTCCTAAGATTTTACTTAACAAAACTTAAGTAAGAATGCACAATCAAGATTTGGTGCACATTTTCTGGTCAAACGAAACAAAATATCTAATTTTTTGATATGATGCTTAAATGAGAACCGAGAAATAAATTCATCTTATGCTTTATCGTGTACTCTAATTCTCATTCTTTAGAAAACTAGAATTTATTGTTGATTTGGTTAGTTTCCTTGATAATTGCAGAATAGTCTTCAGGATAAATGATAACAGATCGGGTATGATGACAACAAAAGAGAGATAGTCGCTTTGAGTATTGAGAGTGCTGGAAAGAGTCAAATATTCATGGAGTCTTTTAGTCATCGAGTGGTTCCAATTTCTCATATATGGCAGTCTGCATCAATGATTTGATTATGAGGAAAGAGTAAAGGGTGGTGTTCAAATCAAGATCGAAGAAGTGGGATAGAAGGATAGTGTAAATGGCAGAAAACTCGAGATCACATTCCAAAAACCACATGCGAAAACATCTAGGAGACAAGGTCAAAACCATGATGTTCATCTCCTAAGAGTCCATAACTATCTTGCAACAATCAACTAATCTCTGAATGGATTGATACCATAAAACAAATTTCTGATTTGATATGGTTATGATTTGATTTGAGATCACCCTTATTGTGTGAATATTTTTGTATAAAATCTTCCTCTTATTCTGCCAATAGAGGCTATCTTTCCATAGTTTTTAATAACTGATCTTTCCATATAAGGGTTGATTTTTTTTTTTTTTTTTAAGATTTTATTCCCACTAGACTTAGCAAATACAAGAAAAATGGTAGGGATTCGCAATAACCAAAATTTGCAAAGACTACGATCGAGATTCAAAATTTTAGTTGATTCTTCCACATTTTTAACTTTTGCAGGTTGCAGCATGTAAGGATTTAAAGTTGCCGACTGTATTCAATGTCAAAAGATACAGCTAACAATGAGGGCGAGATATGATATTGTTGCTACTCAAACTCAGGGATGAACCTAGACTAAAAGTTAAAAATGAGAAGATGCATAGTTTCAACCATTGTTTCAGCGTGCCGCGACAGTTCAGTGGAGAAAAAATCATGACCATTTATTATTATATTTTTTCGTTTTGTTTTATTTTTATCCTAATGCCACTATTGTTTTATTGTTTGCAGATCTGCAAATTTATTCAATCACTGTTACAGCAAAAACATCACTATTTCAGCAAGTAAAATGTCGCTGTACCAGCATGTTGTAACAACATGTAAAATTTGCACTGTATCAGCATGCTGTAACAACCTGTAAAACAAAAATTCGCTGTATTAGCATGCTGTAACAACATGTAAAATTTGCGTTGTTTGAGCATAGAAAAGTTTCAGTTTTTATTGTGTTTACTGTTAAGCATGTTTGCAAGAACATTCATTCCTGAAATCCAAATCATCCCTATTTTTTGATCCTTGCAATCCCTCGAAGCGTGGAGGAGAGCATACTTATTTAAAAAAAATTAGAGCAAAAACGTTCTCTTATTTGTTAGCCTACTTACTCTATGCTAATTGAAATTAAAAATTGGTTATGTGTAGTCAAACTTCCAATGGAGCCAAGCATGCAATAGTAACAAAAATATATTCATGTGCAATTTTTCAAATGAAAGATAGAAATTTACATGAATAAACAAATTTTGTTGCTGTAACGACAAACTAACTAAATAAAATTTATCTAATCGAGTGCTTACCTGGAACCATTGCTCAATAATGCTTTCATAGGTGCATTTTTCCTCGCTCAGATCTTGCTGTAACTCCTCTTCATCTACCTCGATCTCTTGTTTGAATTTTTCTTTGTCATCAAATGTGTATGAGTCTTCAAATGTTGACTCTTCGTTTGTTTCTGGAGGAGTATTTGAATCTTTAATTGCTGTCAAGATCTCCTCTTCCAGAGAAGAGGAGATCCCGACTTTCGCGAGGATCTGAGTGAGTAGTTCCAAGATGACACTCATCGTTAAAACATGCTGAAAAAGAAGATTCTGACAACACCCAAATCAAAAATAAAAAAAAACACATGAAAAATACTCTTGTTGAAACACATACTCTCCACAGTTGCGGAAAATACACTTGCTACAATTGAAATTCACACTTGCAGAAAACGAAATTTGCATAAATTGAAATTCACACTCTAGAGCTGGCAGGGAGAACATGAGGAGTCTCCACTCAAGTAGCTACTATGAACCCTTACCAACATATGTAAATTACACTTGCAGGAAATCAAACTAAACCACAATCCATCATGCTTCCCCGACAACGATGCCAAAATGTTAGGCTGAAATATTGTCGTTTAATTCCATTGTAGTACTTTCCCAACTATTTAATTTGTCAATCCGAGGTTCGTAGGCTTACGAAGCACACACACTATATATGCAGGACTGAAGTAGAAGTAATCTAATCTAAATTGCTGAAATGAAATTAATCTAGGAAAGCATCAAAATTGCATAAGGGAAAAACAATACAACATGTGAAGAGTGAAACGACAAGTGACATATGTGAGCTCACACAATATATCAATCTCAAATTATATTACAAGAGTCAAATGACAAAGCATGAAAGAATAACAAAGCTAAGAATCAAAGTTAAGAATCCCCTACTCCTAATTACAAGACTAAATTATGAATTACATGATCAATTATGAATAACATCCTCCAATTATGAATAACATGATTTCTTCCTCCCCTTCATGAAGAGAGAGCACTCTCTTACATACATGAAAGTCTTGAAGAGTGTCATAATTACAGATCCACTATTCTCTCAACTTATTCCTTCAAATCCTTCACTGATATCTTGGATAAAATATCCTATCAAAATCTCCATGATCTTCTCCTTTGAATATGCTTGAATGATTGTCCCAAATATTCTTCAAATCTTCAAAGCTTGAAGATGAAATTAGAATTTGAGGCTAGGTGGTAATATTTGACTTTGTTGAAATCTTCACATATGCCTGCACACATCATCAAACTCATCCAACCTTGATATATAATGAAAATATGCCATTTTTCTAAGATTTAATCATAAATTCACTTATAATACTGAAATGAATACAATGGAAAATAATAAGGAGAAACCCACATATATTTATGAAAATGGTATGATGGAAGGTTAATGGGACGATGAAATGTAAGGAATAATGAAGGGAAAGGTGGATGAAAATATGACATTTCTGAGGCCCAACAATAACTATGGAAGAATATGAGGAAGAAGCTCCACTTGAAAATCCATCAATTGAACTACCCTTTCTTTGAACTTATACCAGGATGAGAAGGAGACATGAAACCCACATTTTTCAGAAAGACTAAATATTAGCAAGCCTCCTACTCAACCAGAATTTGACTTCATGGAGGAACTCAAGAATGTGTGTGTCCGAATACCTATCTTTCAAGCTATCAAAGAAGTCTTAATATACTCAAAATCCATTAGGGAATTATTTCTACGTAGACCAGGTAGAAAAATGAATGATCCCCAAGCAATGCACGTGATAGGAAAATTGACAGACTTAAGGCTCAACAAGATTTCAACAACCAACTATTCAGACCCTTGCAGTCCCATAATTGATGTTCAGATCAATGGGACCACCATACCTAATACCTTAAATGACCTAGGGGCCACCATCAATGTCATGACTCTACAAACCATGAGAACCTTAGGGTTGACAAGCCTTAGATAGACCCCAATGGTATTGCAGTTGGTAGACCGATCCATTGTAAAACCAAAGGGAATCCTAGATTATGTCGTAATCTCATTTGAATCCTGGGAGTACCCCAATGATTTTATGGTCCTACAACCCAAGAATTCCTTGGGTGGCTACCCCTTGATTTTTGGACGACCATGGATGGAAACTACTAACGCCTATATAGGTTTTAGATCTGGGAGCATGATAATTGCTCATGAAAGTTCAACAAATCAAATTTCTTTGTAACCCCCATCCAAGCCCAGTATTGACCCAGAATCACCCAATTAGGTGGATGACGAGGAGGATGAAGATGAGGAGGTTGTTAAACAAGTTTTTTTAGTAGACCAATACCTTACTATAAGAGAGAAGACATAAGACATAAGACGACGAGATCAATGATTTCATAACTTCTGCCTTATCACCTTCTCGACACAACCTTAATCAGATCTTGAGCATACATTCTCAACAAAACCTTTCCATGGTTGATGCACCACCAATACCACAAGAGGCACCCATTGCTGAAAGCCTTAAGTTCCTTACCGAACCTATAGAGATTAGCCTAGGAAATTTTTTGAAAATTAAATGGGGGTTGTTTGAATTATAAAAGAAACAACTCATTGAGGTCCTAAGAAAGTACAACAATTCTTTTTCCTTGGACTACACATAAATGAAAGGAATCCACCTAGATTTGTGTACACACCATATATACATCAAAGAACAATCCAGACCCATTCTCCAATTGCAACACATGATGAACCCAACATTGAAGGAGATAGTTAAGGAAGAACTACAAAAACTACTCTCCGTAAACTTCATCTATCCTATCTCTGACAGCCAATGGGTATCCCCTCTCATTATAGTTCCCAAAAAGAATGGTAAATGGAGGATCTGCATTGACTATAGGGAGCTAAACAAAGAATGAACAAAGCCACCAACAAAGACCATTTCCCCCTACTATTTATTGACCAAGTGTTGGACACATTGGTCGGGAAGAAGTACTTCTCTTTCCTTGACGGGTTTAGTGGATAAAATCAAGTTCAAATTGCACCCGAGGATCAAGAGAATACTACATTCACCTGCCCATGGGGAACATTTTCATATATGGTGTTACCATTTGGACTTTATAATTCTCCAACTACCTTTCAAAGGGTAGTTCTTGGTATATTTTTCATTCTCATTCATGAATGCATAGAAGCATATATGGACAATTTCACGACATATAGTGATACCTTCATATAAGCTCTCATTCACTTAGAGAAAGTACTTAAGAGATGTGTGGAGTCTAAGTTCTCTCTCAACAATGAAAATGTGCCATTATGTTAATAGAATGTATTGTCATGGGGCATCACATCTCTCCAATAGGTATACGAAGAGAGGCATTACCTTGATCCAACAAAGATAGAGGTAATACTTAATCTTCCTCCCCCATAAACACAAAAAGAGGTAAACAAATTTCTAGGAAAGGCTATATATTATATACACTTTATCAAAAAAATTACAAAAAATGCATGCCCTTTATTCCTATTACTCACAAAGGATGTTGAATTCAAATGGACAGATAGGTGCACGAGTGATTTTGAGGAATTAAAGGAGAAGTTAATGACAAAACCTATCCTAAGGGGACTGGATTGGTCCTTACCATTTCACATATCCATGGATGCATCAAACACCACCATTGGAGCTGTGCTTGGGAAACAAGAAGAATCACGTAAGACATATGCAATATAATTTATCAATAATAATTTTACACTTGCTGAGATAAATTATACAGTTATAGAAAAAGAGTTTCTTGCTATCATCCATGCTATAAATAAGTTTCGTTATTACATAACTGGATATCTTGTAATCATACACATTGATCATGCTACCATAAGATATATGATGAATAAACCTATCACTCATGATAGGGTGACTAGATGGTTACTACTATTACAAGAGTTCAACATTACCATCATGGACAAACCAAGGAAAGATAACATCGTTGTTGACTTCCTTTCCTGTCTTGTCAATGATGGGAATGCACCCCCAATCGAGGACACTTTTCCTGATGAGCACCTTTTCACAGTATCTACTAACTCACCGTGGCTTGCAAATGTTTCTAATTACTTAGATGCAGGAAAAATTCCATCACACCTATCACCAAAATAATGACAAAGGTTTGTCAAGCAAAGCTGCATGTATTCTTGGATTGAAGGATTTCTTTTCTACACATGATCAGATTCTGTCATCTGGTGCTATGTAAGGGAAGAATAAATTTATGACATCTTGAGGTCATGTCATGATGGGACTTGCGAAGGACACTTCATAGATAAAAGAACATGCTATAGAGTACTTCATCTTGGGTTGGGTATTATTGGCCCACTATCTTCCGTGATACCAAAGAGTATGTAAAAATGTGTGAAAATTTCTAGAGGATGAGACACCTAGTGCAATAAGACAAAATACCTCTACAAGAAAAACTGCAGTGGATACTTTTGAGAAATGGGCCTTTGATTTCATAAGATCTATTAGTCCTCCATCTGAGAAAAATTCCTACGTCTTATTTTTCACATATTACGTTCCAAAGTGGATGGAAGCAAAGGCCCTCCCGGCGATAATAAACAAGCCGTAGAGGAATTTCTCCATATAGAAATCTTCATTAGGTATGGGATACCCAATGTTATGACCCTTTGGTCATAATGCCCAGGGAGATTGTTACATATGGGGGAGCTCAATTTACCTCCAAGCACATTAGAACATGCATCACAGAGCTCTACTAGATTAAGCATATGATAATCACATCATATCATCCATAGGACAATGGGTAGGTGGAAGGGATGAATAAAATCCTTGAGAACATATTAACAAAGACTATTCAACTTCATCTCAAGGATTGAGTGAAAAAAATTCCAAACACATTATGGGTATATAGAACCACCTGGAAAGGCACCAGAGGATGCACCCCATACGAGTTGTTGTACAGGAAGTGAGTTGTTTTTCCCATAGAGGCTGAACTGAAAAATATGAGGAATGCAATTCAACTAGGCATGGATTTGTCTGAAGCACAACTCTAGTGGCTTCACTAGCTGAGAGAATTGGATGAAATTCTTCTGGATGGTTTGCATCATACGTTTGTCATCAAGCAACAAAGAGGTAATTGGCATGACAAGTTCATAAAAAAGGAGTTCTTAGTTGGATATTGGTCTTATTGTCCAACTCAATATTCAAGGAATTCAAAGGAAAATTTTGTATTCGATGGTTGGGCCCCTATGAGATTGATGTTGTATATGATAATGGGGCAGTAAAACTTAGAACCATCGATGAGGTCAAAACTCCATTAATGACCAATGGGCACATATTCTGACTATACAAAAATCTGTTATCCCAGGAGGCCTTCTTAAGAGGTATCGACAAGGTTTGGGGCCACAATGACCTTGATACTGTTCAGACGAGTGGATCCTTACTTACCACTATATATATAGGCAGTAAAAATTAGAACCATCGATGAGGTCAAAACTCCATTAATGGCCAATGGGTACATATTTTGACTATACAAAAATCCGTTATCCCATGAGGCCTTCTTAAGAGGTATCAACAAGGTTTGGGGCCACAATGACCTTGATACTGTTCAGACGAGTGGATCCTTACTTACCACTATATATATATTATGTTTGCATTTTTTTTAATAAATTCATGAATAATGGGGCACTTCCAGAATCTCTGTGATGTTAGGTCCCTATTATTCATGAAATCACATTATTTATTTAATCCTTCTGAGTGGTAGATCTCTTCGATCTTTTCTCGAAGTGTGGGCATTTGGATAACAAATGACCTATTGCCGCAACACCATGAGTTTCTGCAATGCCCCATGATGTTGCGACACCATTAGTTGTTACAACATAGTATGATGATGCAACACCATCCATTTCTGCAACACTATTAGATGTTGCACAATGCTGCAACACCATCAAGTGCTGCAACACCACATGTTGCTACAGAACTGTCCAATGCTACAACACCCCAATGCTGTGACATATTGCAACACTTGGCCAATATTGAAATAAGAGTCCTATGACATGGAAACACCTTCTGGCATGGAGACACCACCTGACGTGCTGACACCCTTTGACATGGAAACACTTCCCGACATGGAGAAATCCCATCCAAGGGCCACCTCACCATAACATCAGGTCATTAATGCATCGCCAACCAAATGAACCAACAACCAATGCAACAGTCTGTGACATTAGGCCAACCAAGCATGGATGAATAAGTCGAATCAACACATGAGGTAATGATTAAAAGGTACATGCTCCCCTTGTACATGTTGCATACTACTTAATTGACATAAAAATTGATGTGACTGACCTAACCCCCTTACCATGTGTAATTGATTTCTTTCCCCAAATAGCCATTATTTCAATTTATAACCACCCATTACCTATGTGTCTGACCTGTCCTCCCACAAACCACATGACAAAAAAATATTGTACAATTTAACCACCTCACTGCTTCCATATCCATTTGAAAACATTTCATTTTTTTCGTCACCTCTGCTAGTGTATTCTTTTCGAAAGGTGGTAATATCGGATTTTTTGTTAATATTCCTCCCCAACAAAGCATTGCAAGACCTCCTTTATGACTAGGATAGTGGAATTACCATTCTACTACTGAATATTAATATGGAAAACCATGGACAACTCCATCATTTGTCACAAGCCATACATAGGCCTGCTAAGAATCGACGAGGAGGTTTGAAGAATATGCCAAGATGTAGGATGGACATTTTACATCGAGAGACTACATGGGTTCAATGAGAAAGTTGTTTTGGAGTTTTCACTAAGTTTATAGGAGAACAAGGCTCAAGTTTGAAGATTACCCGTAATAGTGAATGAAGGAGTAATATTCGTGGTAATAGGGTTGCCACAAGAGGGAGAATGATGGTTTACCCAAAAATTGGCATTACCTGATGTTGTAACATAGACAATTTTGACAATTTTTTTCTAATTTCTCTCAAAATTTACTAAAACCCCTCAATTATTTGACATCCCAAGACTCCAATATTTAGTTAAAATATCTTTGTACTTTCCCCTTACCGTTTAAGTTTTGCTGAGACAAATTTCTCTTTCTATTGTCCTCTTATCTCCATAAAGCCAAAGTGGACCTTTTGCCATTCATCATTATCTTGCAAAGATCAAAATGCCAGGTCCTTGTCTTGTTTAAAATGCCCTCCATTGTTCAAAGCCAAACCAAAACTTCAAAGTAAAATATTATTATTTAAATAAGTCTTTTTATTAAAGACTTAATTTTTAAATAATAATTAAAACTTAATGGGACATTATTTTATACCCGTCATCTTTATTCTATTCTTATAGTTACGTGGGTATTTATTTCCTTCCATTTAAACTTTACAAATCAAATGTCAAGCTATATATAGAGCATCCACGGTGGACATCCAAGCCAAGAAGATCGACGACCATAATTAAATGTGCCCCCCCGGTATGGTCGACGATTAACAAAGAGGGGGGCGCAAAACTCAACCTTAGTTCCCGAAGTGTTGACGTGGCAGCTTGTGGTCAATTGCAGCCCCTTCCTCCATGGTTAGCGTAACCAGAGAAAGATCCTGCTTGGATTGGATCTGGTTCTCCAATGGATAGTTATAAAACGATATTTTTAAGTAGGACATGAGTATATTCATTACAACAACAATACTCCATGGTGTCTTGGATATTATTCTCAATTTAAAAGCTTATCATGATTTTCATTACCAATGGTAAGAAAAAAGAAAACCACATCAAGTTGTTATTTTACAAAAGACATACAAGGATCATATGGACAATAATCCATTTCAATTGATTTTATCTTTATTATATTTACAATGTATAGATGAAAAGAAAGGTCAAATATAGGTATGAGAGAATCTAGAAATCGACACAATTCCTATTCTCAGGTAAAAAGGACATCAAATGGAGTTGAAGTGTCAAAATCTTTAGGATCCTCTTCAAACTTGATTTTATTTTAGAAAACCAATTCCCAAGTTTTCGGGTAGAGTATCAGTGTTAAATATCATTCCCATGTTTTGAGGCAACGATTGAGTAACTATTTTCATATCTGAAGGCATCAAGCTAGCAATTAAGGAGAATATGAGCAACAAAAAACTGAGGAGAAGGGGTATCTTAGTGAGATTTCAGGGCAACAAGGATGCATTCTCCGTAAGCCCATAGGGCTATCGTACTCTTCTTAGACATAGATTAATTCATGGATTCACTGTTTCATTTCAAGAAAGAGAGTCTTGTTCTTCTTTCTTTTTGTGTGTTAAGCTTCTTTAAATCCATCCCTTTTCTTTTCTTTTACTTTGTAATTTGCAACAATATTGAATGCAATGGTAGACAATAATTTGGTACAATAACCATTGATGTCCAAATATTTTTATTGATTAGATGACATAGTCATACTCAATTAAAACACATATCTATATGGAGGTTATAATATTTGTAAATGTTTCATGCTAGATTCATAACTCTTATTCCCAACTCACTATCTTTAGCTATGATCAATAAATATTGCTTTTCCCTCTATTAGGTCACAGATTTTATGTTTTTGTTTTCCTCCTCTTCCTCCACGTTTCATTATTAAAATTTCATGCTCTGTTGCATGACTCCATTCTCAATGGATTAGGCCTCTAATCTAAGGGGTTTACAATCTTCATTCCAGTTTGTTGCTACTTTTATCTTCAACCCTATCTACCTATTTTATGTTGTTTGTTATCCAAATCTAGCACCTGAGCTTAATGATGAAAGTTGTTGCTTAGTGACTAGTGGGCAACCAACAATTTCTATTTTTCTATAAGAGAGCCCTCTTTGATTCAAGGACCAACTTGGATCTAAATTAGGCTCAAAGATGTCTTGGCATGGTTTCTAAACAACCATAGATTATCTCAAGTTACACCACCTGAAGTGAAGGACGAATTCTTGGAAGCATGGGAAAAATTGGTGAGGAAATGGAATGGGTTTGATAGAAATTCCCTATCTCCACCCTGGGCAAAGGTTGCATACCACATCAAAAAATAATTCACCTGTGAAGGACACCATGAAGTTATCTTATGGTATCACCTAAATCTCTTGAACTAACTTCGACACCAAAGGTTAGTCAATGTCCCCTTCTTCCTCTAGAAATTCCTACAACAAATGGATCAAAGTGTTCGGAGGGCCAAGCGGCCATGAGATTGGCTCTCTCATCATGGGATCATTAATATCCTTGTAATACATACACTATAATGATCATGCCATGCATGGGGGGACATCGTGATTCTTCTCCCACTAGTCACAGAAACTGAAAGAACAATAAATGAAACACTTGAGGCTGAAACAACATGCATAAGACAACCTACAGGGAAGGTAGAGAGACACAAATATCGACCCATGAAGAAGAGAAAATATAGAACACTACCATAGATAAAAATTCCAGAGAAGAAAAAGACACGAACCTTGTCTAGATAAAAAGACCCTATTGCAACACAAGAACTGGCAAGAAGAGGGGAATAGATAGAAGAAGCACCTTCTGTCACATAAGAAACAACATGAGGAGTGGAGCTATTAGAAGAAGAGATAGAAGAAGAAAACCCTGCTACAACACAAGAACCAAAAAGTATGGAAGAATAAATCCCTGTTGTAACAAAAGAACCAATAGGAATAAAAGAAGAAAACCCTTCTGCAACACAAGAACTAGTAGGTGAAGAAGAAAACCTTGTTGCAACACAAAAACTAACAAGTGAGGAAGAAAACCCTGTTGCAACACAAGAACCAACAAGTGAAAAAGAAGACCCTGTTATAACACAAGAACCAACGGGTGAGGGAGAAAACTCTGCTGCAACACAAGAGCTGATAGAGGGTGGGAAGGAAGAGCATGTTGCAACATTGAAGGCCATGAAGGCTCACACTACAACTTGCAAGAAAAGGATTCTCAAGCACAATAGGTAGCAACTCATTTAAGGTAACGTCTTAACATCATTGCACTCTGTCCTCAAGAAACACAATCTTAATTTAAAAAGAATGAATTAGAAACTGAAAAGAAAGGTGAAAAGGTTAAGGGACAATTTAAAAGGGGGTCAAATGAGTCTTGATTTACTCACCCAAGTGGATGACTCAGCCAACATAATATAATAAACTAGAGGAACGACCTGCTAAACCAACCCCAGAGGCAGAAAATGTTGGAAGAATAGTGGTACTCCCAAAAATAGTGGATGTTGAAACCCAAACTGAGGAGGTATTGACCCAAGACCAAGGAGACCAAATGAAGGTAGTAATGCATCTTGAGTGGATAAATGAGGAAACTCAAATTGAGGGGACCTTAACTGAGGATAGAGGAGATCAAACAGAGAATGAAAAACACCATGAACAGGTAGATGAGGAAACCCAGACAGAAGGACCCTGTATGAAGGATGTTGGAGTTCAAACATGGATTGAGGGTGATTTCTAGCTGAGGGCCAACCTAGCCAAATGGAAAGTATGGCTGAATATTATGAAAAAGAAAAAGTTTCTTTGGAAGAGTGTAGACAAACCATCTATAACCTAAGGTAGAGATGGGCTGAGCAATTAACAATCCATCGATGCAAATGGGAATGATGGAAAAATGATGTAAATAGGGCCTCTAAGATTGAAGCCCAAATAAAAATTCTTAGGGGAGAAAAAGGTAAGGTGAGCTCCATTTTAGGATCCATCTTCAATTGTAGAGAGCTATCTCCTATCTATTCAGTGTTCCTAAATGATAGACACTTCATTTTCAAGTTTAGAGTAGTGGCACCATGCAGGCCCTACAAAGTAACCTCTGCAGATACCTTCTTGAAGGTATACTATGAGAGCAACAAAAAGGATAAGGACCTACTATGTGAACTCTACCACCATAACCTTCTCTTGGATTTTAACCCAATGTGGAATCCAACTTCCTTTGTTAGAGACATACAACTAAGGGCCTTCACATCATTTGTGAGCATCCATGCCCAATGGAAGAATTCCCTATATGTTTCCCAACATAATGAGAATTGTAGCCTTTGGATAAGAAGAGAATTTCCTGAGCCTAAGACTTTTCTTATCTCACACTATGCAGGGGTTAATTCTCAGACACATGCACCCTTCATGACTAACAACATAGAAGAAGCCATCTGCAATTACATCCAACACACATAATATTTCATGCGAGGTGCCCATAGGGAAGCAGACAGAGATGGGAACAAGCCACAATGGATATGAGGTAGAGAGATGTCTTAAATTATCACAATTTTACAGTGGCATTGAAATGGGTAAGCATATACATTCATTGTATGAAGACATGTGGAAATGAGTGGGTAGGGTTGAGATTTTGTTACCCTTTTATTTGGCTACCTTCACCTAAATACCAACATGATTATCACTCGTGTGAAAGGATAAAGAAGGTTGCTGAAAAATAATTGCAAAGAATGGAGGGTACTATTTATTATTTGAAAAAGGACATTCATACTTCATCCTCAACAATATTCATTCTAGTCCCTCCCATGTAGATCTAGGCCAATAAACCTAGTTGCATGAGGACATGCAACACTTTTGGTTGGGGGGAGATGATGGGAGTTTGAAACATCATCCTTTTCACACCTTTGCCTTGCAATTTTGTGCCACTTTACCCCATCCTTCTAGCCAAATTTTGAGTGTAATGGTATATATTGCCTCAGGTATGTGTCTTCACTACTTATGTCATTCTAAGTGGTTTTGCTAGTGTAATTAAGCGAAAGTTGACTTTTTATGCTCACTAAAGAAAGAGTCCAAAGACATCATTCTAGGAAAATATCACATCTACTGTAGAAGAGTTGTTGCAACACTAGGATGTTGCTGTAACACTCCTCAGGTCATTGCTACGACACCATCTACCTTATTAGGATGTTGTTGCAACACATTGTCTAGATGCTACAACACATTTTCTAGTGTTGCAACACGATTTTTGGTTGCTACAACATGGTTTTTAGTGGCTGCAACACATTCCAGATAGTTTATGCAACATAGTTTAGCATTGATGTTGCAACACCCGCTGCCACCACTACTGGAGCTCTGCCGCCATGAGAATCTACGACCCCTTGTCTTGAAAGTTGTGATAAATATGATGAGGTGGTTTCCTTATGCAATGGTAAGTGCATCATCCTAGAAAGTACATATGAATAGTTGGTCTACTATTTTGAATAGTTGGTGATAGATAGGTTTTGAAAAAGGAAAAACATGCAGCCAGAGGATGTGTATCCAAGACTATTGAAGCAACCGCTTCAACATATCATTGCCAATTAATGAATATGTTGGGTCACGTGAATAACCACTTCACCTATCTTGGTCGGACTATTGAAATGAGATTGAGAACAACGTAAGGATCATATATCCTCATGGTTGTCTTCAACTCTTTCTTGCTAAGAAAAGTGTGGTGTGAATTGTATAAGAACTTAGCTCAATTTGAGTAAAGGGGGATTAATGATTGTAATATGAATTCTTCTTCTCTTATAATAAAATCAATGATTTGGATCTTTTGCAATTCTTTTGTGTTAATGGATATCTGAAGTTCAATGTGTTATTGAAGAACTCCATCAGTGCCTCATCTGGAAAGTTAGGCCTCCCTCCTTATTCAATTATTGTTGTACTATTTATTGTAGTATAGATTCAATTTATGTTGTGATTGATTCTCATATTTCTCATGTATTTGGTTATGGTTTCCATCTTGCTGCAACACTAAGAATACTCTATTTTAGTTAATTTCTATTATCTTTATTTGATCAATTTCATAATTTAATCTTATGTATTTCTAGCACTCAACAAAATTTTAGGATACTTTATGTAGTGCTCTTTTAATATTAATTGCAAGGATTAAAGGATGAGAGTATTTCTTGGCACAATCACCATTTAGAATCAATAATCGATCGAGTGTGTTTTTTTTGCAATTAGATTAGATTCTTTCCATTTCAATTACATTCATATCGAAGTCACAACACCAAGTGCTTCCAAGACGAATGAATTATATTAATTGTTATTTCAATTACATTCAATCAGGGGTCACAATACTAAGTGCTTCCAGGATTAGCTGCGATAGTGTAGACTATTAAATATTTTGCTAGTTTTTTGTCCTTAGAATTGGTGACTTTGTCGAAATATATCTTGAACCCTTCATCTAATCATTTCCTCTTGCTAAAACTTCATAGCTAGAACAACGTTTGATTGATTTTCCATAGCATATACAGTGCATGGAAAATCTCAAGTTCCATACGAATCTTGGATTGATAATTAAATTCACAGTGCTTCTAACTGTCTTTCTCAGAAATTAGAAAGGTAATTAAAAATCCCATCAACAATGGTACACAAATTTGTATCTGATATGATATCGATGCCTTCCCTAATCATTGTCTAGAATCCTTTGTCCTTGAGCCATTGAGGATTGCTTCAAGACCCCAAAAATATTCTCCATGCAAGAATGCGGAAAATTGGGAGGTTTTAGGCCACAAATTAGGACAAGGAGAAAACAATAAATGAACAGGGGATCCTTGAGGCTTGACGGTCATAAAAACCTTAGGGAGACAACAACCTATGTTGTTCTGGTAGGAGGGATAACTCTGTTATTGCATAATTTTTTTTTTTTTTTT
>JZKD02S1673690.1:131421-141697 GCA_000966675.3 Picea glauca | reverse complement strand
GGGAGAAACGCACAGCCCGCAAGCACGCCCTCCGGGTAAATCGGGGTGAGAATCGACCTTGAGACCTCATTTTACATAGTTCCTTCCATTTACACGGCACTTGCCAATCGGTCTATACCCCTGCGGGCCTGTTATTGCATAATTACTTGTACCTATTCCTTCCATTTTTCCTTGTTTTCTACTAATTCAAGTTGGTTGAAAATTTTTGGCATGGGTTTTAGGGAATTATAGTAGTAGTTTCCCGTAAACCCCGCTCAGGAGTGCGTAAATTTTATGAATTTTATTTTTTTTAGTCACTTTTTGAGGCATGTGTATATTTTTTGAGGCAGAACTGTGTGTGTGTGTGTGTGTGTGTGTGTGTGTGTGTGTGATACCTTTTTGAGTAGGAAGTTTGTTTGAGTTGCTAAGGAGGAAGTGTAGATAGTCTATAGAGTGATCGATGTCATCATAATAGGTGTAGAAAGCATATGGTGGCCAAATCAAGGCATCCAAGACATGGAGGTGTCAAAATATTCTATAACAATTATTTCTTTTTGTAAGCCTGCATGCTCTAGTAGTTGATTAAATCCTTTTCTTTTATTGAACAAATTCACCCCCATTTCATCGTGAAAGCTAGGAACTACTTGGAATGCCCCACATTTATGTCCTTCCATCTACTATTACTACTCTTGTAGGGTTTCCATCTCTATTATTCTTTCCTTAGTTTTGAATTTTCCTTCCTCAATATCCTCTTCCTTATAATCCTCAGGCTCAAATTGTGCCAACCTATTACTTAACTCTAACAACTTGTGAAGTTCCCTTTCTAGCTTTATTCATGTATTTTTCATTTTTAATGCTATATCCTATTGGCTGTGCTCACTCTCGTAGAGTTCCTACATGAAATTGTGTTACCCATTTGTGATGCATTGTCCTTGCTACTTATTTTTCTATTTCTTTTTCTCCTTCTGATTTATTTTTTTCTACTACAACTTTGAGTGTTAATATGATTTCCTCATCCTCTACACTACCTCTCATACTTCTACTACAACAAAAATGTAGCCTAATTTTTTTTCTAGTATTGTCAACCTCTCTCGTATAGCCCATATTTTGTTATCTTTGGAATTTGTTTCTTTTTGAACGTCCGTATAGTTTTTCGTCATCATCTTATGTCCTAACTTCCCAAACTGTAAATTTTTGTCCCTTGAGGTATGTGCTTGTACATCATGCATTGTGTAATCTAATTATTGCATCCATATTCCAAGTTTATCTGAGACCTTTGGGACTATTATTGTTGTCTTCATAAATCCTAATACCTTTTCATAAAATAGTTGTGTGTGTACTCTATCTCCTAGCTCTTTTTCCTTTCCTTATGTGGTGAGTGTAGTATGCAAATTGACTTCTTGTTTGCTGGCTTGTTGTTGCATCTTCTATATCTATTTTTGTCTTTTCCATAGGAAATTCCATTAGTTTGGGCTTGGCTCTAAATTTGGTGTTCTTTGTTATAGAGATTGTATTATTGCTTCTAACTCTTTCCCCAAGTTTTGGTTATTTTTTGGATTGCTTTCTTGGTCATGTTCTTCTTTGTCATATGCTCCCTTGTCCTTTTATACAACCTTCCTTGCTTCCTCTACTTCTTTGGAAAAATCCTCTTCTTAATTACTCATTTCCTTTTCTTTTTTCTTCTCTTCCTATATTTTCCTCTCTTCTTTCTTTCTACTTCTTCTTTCTTCTCTTCTCTCTTCTCTTCCTAACCTATATGCTAGTTTCAAGTCTATTACCTATTTGTGTAGATCAAATTGGGCCAATGTGACATAAAAATTACACTATATAAATGTATCTAATGTTTTGTATACATGATGAACAACACTAGTACATAAGTTAATAAATCCAATATAAACCTTTTATAAAAATTCATACTTTGGAATACAAAACTTGAAAACAAAAAGAAAAAAACTAGAATTTGGTACAAATCACCATGCAGTCTTGTGGCCTACACATAATACTTCTTCAGGTAGAGCCCACTTATATTATCATGACAAGAATTTATTTGGCATTCAACCTCTAAAGCCTCTAGTTCAAGAATAAATACCAGTCAATGAGGCATATCTTCCCATGGTCCATCAACCATACTAATGGATTCAAGGTAGTCTCATCTAAAGGAAATTCAACATCCAAGAAATCATGTGAATTGGGAGGATTGATGGTCCAAATGGGTGAAGTGAATTGGTAATGTTCCATATAATGATGGAGATTCTGATTAGATATGAAAGAGTCTATCAATAAAGACTCACAAATACTAGGCCTCAAGGACATATTAACAGTGAGATCAGACTCAAGAGGAAAATCACAATATCTTCATCACTAAGCTCTTCCCTTGTAGGATTTTTCAAGTTTCCCTAAGTCTCTTATAATGGCTCCCTCACATGAGAGTTAGTGTTATTTATCCCATGCCTTTGAAGTGGTGGTTCCACACTTTCTAGAGAAATAACTTAGGTCCTTCTACATCAACAGAGTGGTTGGTATGCCACTTTGAATCAATGATTCTAAAGAAACAAGAAAAATACAACCTAGGTCTATCTAACAAACAAACAAATAGAACTCAATGAAAAAATTCCTGAGAATGATCAATGGACAAGCCACTCTCCCAAAGTTCAATCTAGGGTGATCATGACCTACATTTGAAATAGTGAAGAGATAATTAAGAGGGCCTTCTGAATGATGATATGGGTTGATTAAGTCCCAAAACCAGATAATGAAAGTGCAAGAGACGGTTATGGTAATCTACCTGGAACAATCACCCAACGTTCAAGTACCCTCATGGAGACTGGTGTTAGCACTCTGTAAATCTGTTTGACTGATAAACAGACGACAAATGTAACTTTTTCAACCAACTTTGAGACCCGAAACTAGACTTTCGGATCTAGAGAGGGCTCTCTCGTAAGTGGCGTGGTCTCCGCGTGGGATATGACTTTGAAAAAAATGGCTAGATTTAAACACCTTTAATATGATGGGTTTTGGTTATATTGGTGCAGGAAAGTAAGACTTGGGATATGGGGTCGGTCTGAGGAAGATATGGGACAAATGACTTAGTGAATGAACTCGAGAGGATAAGTCTAGGCGAGCAACAACCTTCAGTGTAAAACCATGATGAGGTGGGAGAAAACACAAAAAATAAACTCAGGTGCGCAACTGCGGATGAGTTCAGAGTTAGCTTGAGAGGAAAACATTTTGTCTAAGTGGCGCGAACAAGAGGCACTATACAACGAATCCGTAGGTTCAAAAATTCGTTCTGAAAATAGATAGTGTAAGATATGAAATAAAAGGTAACAGGAAACAAATACACAAATAAAGATAAAAAATACATTCGACTATCACAACTAGAATATTTTCATCAAGTCACAGGACCTTTGCATTAAATTTCGGTCAAAAACTCAGATTACATACAACAACAGTCGTTTACTCAATTTGCCAACCAACCCTGTTTACATGAAATTGATCCCCATATATAGAAAAATAATGTCACCCTTGGTTGCTAGGGTCAAACTATTCCCTCCTAGAATCATGGATCCCTTTTCTTTGAAAGAGAACAATTAAACTTCAATGGATTCACTAAAAATAGAAAACCCATCTTTGCCAAATCATAATCGTAATCGAAATATTCTTTAAGGTCATTGATCATGATAAAAATTCAACCATATGGTTGTGATGAGTCATCATGTTCATTTTTAGACACTCTATCATCCCTGCATAGCAAGTCTGCTACGCAACAATAACCTACAACAAAAACGTAGCAGAATGCACAACAAACTGGTAAAATAGGCGTTAAAGATGACATTTCATCTCACTGATAAAACACTATTTTTAGAAACTGAGAGAGATTTTTTTATTTAATATCGTTATAAATAAAAACCTCTGTCAGTTTCTTTAAATTCATCTCCATCTAGACAAAAGACGTGTCGCAAAAACATGTCTCGGACAAGAAATCACGAAAACTAAAAAATAGGGCTCAAAGATTCCTTTAAATCTCCCAATCCGTGACACATTTTACAAATTTGAGAGAGGATTTTATTATTTGGTTTGTCCTAGAAAATAACGTCTCGGGGATTATAAAAATTCCTCTCCAGTTGGTCAGAAATTGATCTTGAATTTTCCCACTAAAGGAGTAATTTGCGCAGTGCGACTTGTAGCCTGTGCACAGGAAAATCCACTGTGCGACAACATCCTATGCACGACAGCCCACTGCGTGACGAAATACACTGCGTGAAAACATCCTATGCATGACAACATCCTCTACGCGTCAACATTCTCTATGCGACCACATCCTCTGCGCGGTGCGCAGTGAATTTTGCAGTGCGTCGTGAATTTTGCAGCACGCAGTTGCAAATTGAAATGAGAATAAATAAATGAAGATTCCTTTTGAAACTGGCCCTTGGAGATGTTAGATGATGCCAAGAATAAAAACAACATGGGCGCTAACAGGCATGACTTTCAAATTGTTGAGAAACCTCTAACCTTAGACATGAAAATCATGGTGCTAACAACTGGCTCCAATGGGGATGTTATCCTCCCTGTGAGGTAGCAAAGAACAGTAGACCAGGTGCCAATCCATTGGTATTCTCCCAAACTCAACTTTCCAACTGTAACTTGTAACCTGCATCCGCTGAAAACCCAAAACTGTATATGCTCCAAACTGAAATCTGAAACTAAGTTGAAAATGAAAACTGTAGATTGCTAAAAGAAATGCTCGTAGTACCGAGCTTATTCTCACTCCTACCTATGCTAACTGCTGAAAACGATGTCAATAAAGTGAAATCAAAATTCCAATGCAACCATGCAAACACTTTATCCACTTTTTTCCTTCTTTTCACATGCTTGCTCCAAATCCTGTTTACTGATAAGTCATTCAAAAATTTATCTATAAATTCAAATCTCAAAAAATTTGTGACTATTGGTCGCCTCCACCAAAACTGCAAATGGATCCTCTAAAACATGCACAAAACAACAACAATGTTTCACCCCTTCCACTGCATTCTCTTTTTTATGTGATTTAACATGTTGATTGCCACCAAGAGGCTGGAAAATTTGTTGAGATTGTTGGAAATAAAAATCTTATGAATCGGAAGACAGTGCTCGCTGAAATGAAACCCTTGGTGGAAAACAATCCATATCTAACATCGACGTTGATTGACCATCATTTTTATTTCCAAGATGGTAGTTGAGCACACGTTGCAAATTTGCACTGAAATAACCTTCCATGTAATCAACAACACAATCATAAAATGCATGAGAAGGTTGTTGGTCTTCCTCGCTGATAACAATTTGCTCAAGTAAAACAATGTCATTGTGAATGCAGTCAGACTTCCCTACTTCCTCTGTTATCTCATGATTTACTTTCAACAATTCAAAGGAAGAAAAACATGATGGAAGATAGTTTTCATTTGCAAGTTCACTGCTTTCTTCATATTCAACATCATGCCTAGAGGATTTTTGATTTGAAACATTATAAACATTTTTCTTTAGCAATTCGAAAGAAGCAAAACACAATGGCAAGGTTCTTTCACCTGATTCAAAACCTTCTTTATTTTCTTCACTATTGTCATATGCACATTTTTCAATTTCTTTGGATTTATGAACACACTCACTTTTAGATTGATCTTTGACCAATTGCTGTAATTTTGCACTGATAAAACCTTCCATATAAAAAGAAACAAGGTTATTAAACACATGAGAAGATTGCTGCAATTTCTTGTCAATTGTTTCCCATGAATCAATGTGATTTTGCATCAACACACATTCCTCTGCCTCAGTGATGATCTTTAAATTTTCTTTCAATAATTTAAACGAAGCAAAGCATAAAGGTAAAGAATTTCCTTCAGCTGATTCAATACTTTCTTCATATTCTTCTTTATAACTGTGATATTTAGGTTGATTTCTCTCATTACACTGCTGAAAATGAACAATTTCTGATAGAGAACATGCAGCTAGTTGTTCTAGGAAGTCAACATCATAATCATCATCATATTCATCATATAAAGACAAATCAAGAACATCTTCAATGTCATCTAACAAGAAAAAGCTTGGGACATCAACCGACTCTTCAACAACCTGATTTGCAAATTCAATTTCTTGATTGTCTACAAATGAATATATAAAACAATCAACCCCGTGCTTATCATGAGATGGATCAATATGTAAATCAACTGCTTGTTTATGCACAATCTCATGTTCTTCAGCTTTCAACTTCTCATCCAAAATATGAGTTTGTATCTCCTTACATGCTTGAATATTGTCTTCCACTTCCTGAGCATTGTTAAACATCTGCTACAAAGACATAGAATTTCTCTCCATCAGAAGAAAAGATAATTCTGATTGAAAGGTTGTTACATAATGGAGCATGGCAACAACTTCAAGAGGTTGGAATTCTTTAGGAAGTTTATAATAAAGACTAGCAAATATCCTGCTGAAATTTGAGATGGTTTCATCTTTCATTCTTCTCATGGCATAAAAATTTGAAAGGAGTAGATCCCATGACTTTTTCTCAACCCAAAACCTACGGAAAACTTCCTTCAGTTCATCCCATGAGCTAATCGACCGAGGCTACAAATTTCTGAACCGTGCTTTGACATCTTCTTGTAAGGATTGAGAAAAGGCCCTCATAGACACATCATCATGTTCAATCTCAAAAAGGTCTATGAAATGCTCAAATACCTGAATATGTTTTTCAGCTGATTGTCCATCAAGCTCTCCATTGAACCTAGGAAGATACTTATAATGTTTCAGAGGAAGATCATGAAGGATGGAAGGAAATTTAAGAGGACTGTATCTCTATTGAATCTTGGAGGATGTAGGATTAAGAACAAAAGGTAGAAGCTCATATTTGGTTTCATTAAGCTCACAAGAATGATCATAAAAATCATATGGCTCAGAGGAATGAGCTTGGTGAATATCGATTATACAGGAAGAAGGAGGTATACCTACTGTTTTAAATGAAGGATATACAAGGGTAGATCTCTGGGCTTCATTTAAGTGAAGAAATATTCTTTTGAAAAACTCAGGAAAGGACAAGAAGATATTGATCAAACATAAAAGTACTTCTTGAACTAAACTTAAGCTTGAGTACCTTATTTTTCCATATTGCTCTTCCATATCTCTATCAACATGTCTCATTCTAGTGGAGTCTTTGAATCACATTTGAAGCTTGAATGGAGTCGCCATGAAAACTTTAGCTATTGATTCTTCTGCCAGTGGAATCACCTTCAACTAATTTTCTGATGTGTGGAGTCGCCAGAGAAGAAATACAACCAATACATGCCTAAGTGTCTACTGCTCTCAGAACTTAGAATTGAAATGATGTTGTTCTTCCTAGGGAAAGTTTCATTCAATTCCATCCCCGACAACGATGCCAAAATGTTAGCACTCTGTAAATCTGTTCGGATGATAAACATATGACAAAGGTAACTTTTAAAACTGACTTTGAGATCCGAAACTAGCCTTTCAGATCTGGAGAGGGCTCCTTGTAAGTGGCACGGTCTCCACGCTGGATATGACTTTGAAAACAATGACTAAATTTAAACACCTTTAATATGATGGGTTCTAGTTATATTGGTGCTAGAAAGTAAGACTTGGGCTATGGGGTCGCTCTGAGGAAGAGATGGGACAAATGACTCAGTGAATAAACTTGAGAGGATAAGGCTAGGTGAGAAATAACCTTCAGTGTAAAACCGTGATGAGGCGGGAGAAAATACAGGAAATAAACTCAGGAGCACCACTGTGGACGAATTTAGATTTAGCTTGAGAGGAAAACATTTTCTCTAAGTGGCACAAACAAGGGGCGCTATATAGCGAATCTGCAAGTTCGAAAATTCATTCCGAAAATAGAGAGTATAAGATATGAAATAAAAGGTAACAGAAAACACATACGCAAAGAAAGAGACACAATACATCCGACTATCACAACTAGAATCTTTTCATCAAGTCACAGGACCTTTGCATTAAATTTCGGTCAAAAACTTAGATTACATACAATAGCAATCGTTTACTCAATTTTCCAACCAACCCTGTTTACATGAAAATGATCCCCATATATAGAAAAATAATGTCACCCTTGGCTGCTAGGGTCAAACTATTCCCTCCTAGAATCATGGATCCATTTTTTTTGAAAGAGAACAATAACTTCTATGGATTCACTAAAAGTAGAAAACCCGACTTTTCCAAATCATAATCGTAACCTAAATATTCTTTACAGTCATTGATCACGATAAAAAATCGACCATATAGTTGTGATGACTCATCATGTGCATTTCTGGACACTCTTTCATCCCTGCACCACAAGTCTACTACGCAACAGTAACCTACAACAAAAACGCAGCAGAATGCGCAACAAACTAGTAAAATAGGTGTTAAAGATGACATCGTATATCATTGATAAAAAACTATTTTTAGAAGCAGAGAGAGGTTTTTGTAGCTAATATCGTTATAAAGAAAAAAATCTCCTGTTTTCTTGAAATTCATCTCCATATGGCCGGAATATGTGTCGCAAAAACATGTCTCGGACAAGAAATCATGAAAATTGAAAAATAAGGCTCAAATATTCCTTCGAATCTTCCAATCCGTGACACATTTTACAAATCTGAGAGAGGTTTTTATTATTTGGTTTGTCCTAGACAAAAAATGCTCGGGGAGTTTAAAAATTCCTCTCTAGTTGGTCAGAAATTGATCTTGAAGTTGACCACTAAACCAGTAATTTGTGCAGTGCGACTTGTATCCTGTGCACGGGAAAATCCACTGCGCGACATCATCTTATGCCTGACAGCCCATTGCGCGACGAAATACACTGCGCGACAACGATAACATCCTCTGCGCGATGACATTCTCTACGTGACAACATCCTCTGTGCGACAACATCCTTTGCACGATGCGCAATGAATTTTGCAGTGTGCAGTTGCAAATTGAAATGGGAATAAATCAATGATACGATTCCTTTTGAAACTGAACCTTGGAGATGTTAGATGATGCCAGGCATAAAAACAACATGGGTGCTAATAGGCAGGACTTTGCAAATTGTTGACAAACCTCTAACCTTAGCCATGAAAATCATGGTGCTAACAACTGGCACCCTCCAAGGGAGTTGAAACTATGATTATGAACATACCTTAGGTACCACAAGCACTTCCCACTCATAGTCACTTGTGAGATTTGATAGGAAAGGACACTAAGGTTACAACTTCATAATTGGTGATTGGGAAGAAAAGCCATTGGTCAGGACCACATGTGTTGGTAGGGAAACAAATCCCAAAATATCAAAGAGAATTAGTGTTTTCCACTTTGCTCCAAAACCTCGTACACATAGTAATCTAAAAAACACTAAAACAAGTGAATAAGGGATATCATATCTACTTGTCTTAGTGTGACCTCATGGTTAACACTTGAGTGAGAGGTGATTTCCCTACAAGCGCTTCTTGCTAATCATGGATTTTTTCACTCACTATTCAATTCTAGTTTGATTTCATGGTCTTGATGAGTTCACTCTCCAATCTTACACCAAGGCCCTACTACTAGACTACTCTTGGTTTTTATAAGAAGAAAAATTATAGTTCATTTTAAATTAAGCGTTCATTTTTATGATGTTGATTATTTGGGGGAGCGATTGTGCAACTTATGATGTTTTCAAACTCTTGCAAAAGAAAACTTAATAACACTAAAAAAATTCATTTCTTTACTCTAATTCTTCAACGTACTTGGTTCTTAATATAAATCTTGACATCTTTGATAAAATCACATTGCAAATGAAAACATGACAATTTTTTTCTTTTTCGATATTATGATAATGCAAAACCCTAATTACCAAGCAATTCAAAGAAAAATGCAACTAATCAAGCATTGCTTCAAACATGCAAAAAGGAAAAAGAAAAAGAAATGAAATTAATGTTTTTTTTTTAATCTTTTTAGAATGACCTAAATGCATGAAAAAAATACCAATTTACAGGAAAACCTTACTACAAGTAGACCCCAACCCTCAGAGTAATAGAAGTAGTGAAAAAATGAAGGGAAGAAGGGTAAAAAAAAGTGAAATTTCAAGACTCAGGACATGTATGCACTTTATGGTCTAGCAACAATGTATGTACACTCTTTTAGTGAAGGAAACAAGTATATGTATGCTTTTTTCCCAAGAGAAAGTTGCATATAGATTCAGTTATGAGAAAAAAAACTCCCCAAAAACCCTCAAATAGCCCTTGAAAAGTAGTTTATTGTACTAAAATTGAAGGTAATCAAAGTGAAAACTTAATAGAGAACCCTA
>JZKD02S1673690.1:70978-101355 GCA_000966675.3 Picea glauca | reverse complement strand
TTTTCTGCATTATTGTTTTCATGAAAGAGTGTTAGTACTGAGTCTCTGTTTGAGAGTAAGGGTCCTGTTCTCTGATTGCAAGATAGTTGTTCTTTCCCATTGCAGTATTATTTTTAATGTAATCTAGGATTCTTAATTAATCTTTAAAGAATTGCAATAGGGGAATTGCTTTCCTGTGATTTAATTCAGAGCTTCAGTTCATTCAAGCAAGAATAAATAGTGTGAATTTATTTACTACAACACTAAGTGCTTTCGGAATTGAGCATATATAGTGCGTGGCTATCTTTGAAACAAAAGACTTCCCTGGGTTGATAATTTATGTTTCACTTGGTTGTTTAAAATTAATTAAGCAATTATAGTGACCAACAATACACAATCATGACCAAGAAGCATATTGAAGTCTAAATTCCCAAAGATCCACTAGGTATTCTATAAAAAACCACTAGTTGACTAGTAGTTGACACAATCTTGGGAGAACCCATAGCTTGCTAAGATGAGGAGGATAAAATTATTGAGGAGGTTCCTTCATCTACTATAGAAAGATAAATGTTATATGAATAAAATTTAACCCTTATTTGGAAAGGTGTAGATGAAATAAGGTGAGGCTCAACAAGATTATTACAATCAAAGGGAACCATCCTAGAACTTGGGGGGATCATTCTTGAAGTGAGTGAAATTCCTCCTTGTCTAAAAGGTTATGGACTAGTAGTTAAGAAAAAGTGGTCAATAGACACATCATCCTCCAAAAGAGGAGTGGGTTGACTGAACATTGCATCAGCTCGACCATTGTGGACACATCACTCTTTAAAAAAAGAGTGGGATCAACCAAATACTACATAGGCTTGAAAAATTCATCAACCAATGTTTGAATAGGTTGTTGGGAAATTGAAGGAAATTCATGGGCATAAGGTCCCTGAGACAAGAACCACAATATTTGGACCTTTGGAATAGAAGGGCATATATGAGTAAGGTGATCTCCCTTGAAAATTTTATAAGGGAACTTCAGATTGCATCCTATTCATCTATGTTTCTCACTAATATCAATGCCACCAACATGAATCAGATTGGGTAGTGGCTTTTCCCTAGCATGATTCATAGTGGCTAGTTGTTTGTTTCCAAAATGATTTGCAGTGACTAGTTTCCAATATCTAGTATGAGTTCTAGTGACTTGATTCTTTCTCTCAATGTGACTTGTAGTGGCTACTTGCTCTCCCCCAACATGACTCAAAGTGGTTGGTTTTCTATCTCTAGTATGACTTGCAATGACTTGATTCTTTCTCTTAGCATGACCTACAATGGCTAATTTCTTGTCTCCGACATGACTTATAATGTTTGGTGACTTTTCCTTTTGTCTTTGCTTCTTCTTTTTATTATTCCTTTTTCTATTCCTTATAGACTTCTAGTTACTAGGAGATATACTTCCACCAAATGATGTAGAAGGAAGAGGAATAAATTTTACTGATGAAGAAGGTAAAGGTTTAATATCAATTTGATGTGCTTGACATAAGGTGCTTATTTGAGAATTTTCAGGAGGATTTGGAACATTGAGAGTGGACAACAACCAAACAGGTAGGCACACATTCAATACATGAATATTTAAGATGGCCATCAAGGGGGAACCAACATTTCCATAGAAAGGAAAGGAACAATAATCTAATACTCACAAAAGAATCACGTGGCACATAACCACTACCAGGCACAAAAAGAGTGTTTGCTTGGAATGTAGGGTTTTTGGGGAAGATTGGGATCTTCACAAATGGAGGAAGTCCTAAACTCATTATATTTTCCATTCCCATGAAGGGATTGCTTCCAATCAACAAGCCAAAAGTCGAAAGATCTCTACTTCCCACAGAAGGAGTAGATGTAGGGATATTCCCCCCTCTTGATGGGAAGGTAGCGAAATGGGTATATGAACTACCTATCTACATGTTAAAGCTATGGAATACAGGTAGTGTATTGGCCATGACATGTAGCATCCCAATTGAAATAATCTTGAAATAAAGGGCACTACAACCATATGAAACAGAGGGTTGTGTTTCCATACCACTATTAGGATCCATTATAGAAGGTCCTAGACCTTTGCTTGATGCTCTATAAATAAGTGGGAAAATTCTTATGATAGGGATAATGGATATGGTAGTATTGAAACCTATACCATAAAAAACTATGCGGGGGTATGCGTGACCCATGATATTGAAGTACTAATGACATTGTCCATTGTGGACCACTAGTAAGAAGGATTTACATTGTGACTTGGATTGTTGGATGTTCAAGTATGAAAAAGGAGAGGACTCTGAGGTTTGGTGAGAGGAATATTAAATTTTGATGAATTTGTATCAATGATATCCTTAATCTTGATGAGATCATCATGTGGAGGGAAGAGATGGGATCCTCCTAGGAATCAATATATGACCATATCAATCTTGTAAGAATACTTCAACCGATATTTCTTCCTCACTAAGCTATTCCCTTGTAGGTTTGTTCAAGTTTGTATGAGTCCCTTATACTATCCGCCTCACAAGATATTTAGTGTTATTTAGCCTATGCCTTTGAGGTGGCAGATCTACACTTTCTAGAGAAAGACCTCAGATCATTATAGACCAGCAAAGAGACCGGTCTTCCGCTTTGAATCAATGATTCTAAAGAAACAAGACAAATACAACACGAGGCCATATAACAAACAAACAAAGAGAAATCAACAACAAAAGTCCTAAGAGAAACAAACAAACAAACAAACCACTTTCCCAAAACAAACAATGAAGAGGGCATTAAGAGGGCATTCTAAATGTTGATATGGGTTGATTGAATCCTAATACCAGACAATGAAATTGCAAGAGATAGTTATGGTAACCTACTTGCAACAATAACCTAAGGTTCAAGTACCCTCGTCGAGACTAGCACCCTCCAAGGTAGATAAAATGGTGATTATATATCTACCTCAGGTAGCATAGGCACTTCCCACTCATAGTCACTTGTGAGATATCCTAGAAAAGGACACTAAGGTTACCACTTCACAATTGGTGATCAGGAAAAACAATCATGGGTCAAAACCACATGTGTTTTTAGGGAGACAAAGCCTAAAATCTCAAAGAGAATTGGTGTTTTCCACTTCACTCCAAAACCCAGTACACATTGTAATCCAAAAAATACAAAAACAATCGAAGAGGTAATATCATCTCTACTTGTATTAGTGTGACATCGTGCTTAAAAATTGTGTGAGAGGTGATTTCCCGACAAGTTATTCTTGCTAATCATGGATTTTTGCACTCACTATTCAATTCTAGTTTGATTTCATGGCCTTGGAGAGTTCATTGTCCAATATTACACCAAGGCCCTACTACTAAACTATTGTTGGTTTTTATAAAAATAAAAAGTCTAGTTGATTTTAAATTAAGCGTTTGTTTAATATGATGTTGATTATTTTGGGGAGAGATAGTGCAACTTATGATGTTTTTAGACTCTTGCAAATGAAAACTTAAGAACACTGAAAAAAATCATCTCTTTACTTTAATTCTTCAATGTACTTGGTTTTCAATACAAAACATGAGTAAATTTGATAAAACCATAATGAAAATGAAAACATGACAATATTTTTTATTTTTCAAGACTATAATAATGGAACCCTTATTATCAAGCAATTCAAAGAAAAATGCAACTAATCAAGCATTGCTTCAAACATGCAAAAAGGAAAAAGAAAAATAAATGAAAGAAATGTTTTCTTTTTCTTTTCCAAATGACCTAAATGCAAGAAAAAAAATTCATAGGAAAACTTTACTACAAGTAGATCCCAACCCTCAAAGTAACAAAAGTAGTGAAAAAAGGAAGGGAAGTACATTAAGTCCTTTTTCCTACACAACTCCCAATTTCCTAGCGCATTAACTCCTTTAATGCATCTATCATTCAATGCTTATTATTTTAGGTGCATTATCTCTCCCTTTGGAGCATATATAATTCCCTCATGTGTCTTTCCTCCCCTACTTAACACTTCCTTTAACTTATGCACATCTACTCTTAAGCATAGAAAGTGAATCCTTCCTCTTAACTCCCCTTTTCCTCAGTTATCTTTATTTGACAAGTGTATTCACATGGGTTATCACTCTCATCTCAACAGTTACACATGAGTGCATGGCTATTCCACTCTACTCCAATCTTTAATGTTCCTTGCAAGAGGGAAACTATTATTGGGATATGCATGCTCATTCTCCAATATATTGAGGGTTCTATAACATACCCAGCCTCCAACTGAGGAACATTACGAGCAGAATAAACATTAAATCTTAAGATTTATTGTTAAATAATATTTTGTAGCTTACCAACTACAAACAAAAAACATATTTAACCATTTGGTTGATACCATAATTATAAATGCATCTACAACATAATAAAAAAACCATTAATGAAAATTTTCAAGCAACAACAAAATACCCAACATTCATATAAATCGTTTTCATAGCGGAATTTAAAATATTAAAAACAACAAAATAATTATATGTTAATGATAACTAACTCATTGTTTACGAAGGATGAACCACCTAGCCATAAGTACAGCTTTTCATTTTCTCTCAATAGTAGGACACTCCCAAACTGAGGCTGTGATTCCATAAGGAGATCGGTCCCTTCTGGCTATCCACGCTCCACACTCATCAACCCAAAACCCCAAACTCTACTCTCTTCCCTATAACCTGCACAACCCAAGGAATGGAATCCCCCTTCACTACACATAGTCCCTCATGCCTTCCTCACTTCCCTCTAGGGCTCTAGTGCACCAGGTTGACTAGGAACCTCCTAGCTACTTCAGGAGTGCTCACAACAAGCTTCACAAGGCCCTTGAGCCATTTCCTCCATAGGAAATGCACTATAGGCTTGTCGGTTTTTTCAGGTACACATTCCTCTTTCTCAACATAAAAAATAACCAAACCATGGATTTCTTCAAGAACAACATGGGTGGTTCTCCTCCCAACACTCATCTCTTCCCTTGCTGCCCAAAATTTGCATGCAAAAACTTGTCTCTATCTAAAAACGTGGATGTCCAATTCCACCTCCTTTTCCCATACAAATTTCCTCTCTTTGCTTACTTGCTTGACTTAGACTCTTCCCTAATGTGATTTGTACTCATGCCTATGCTCTCAATAACTTTGGGATGTGATTCCTCACACCCACCTTCTTACACGAGTTTAATGATTGGCTTTGGGAGCACTCAACACCAAATATATGGTTATACACAATGATAATAATTTCAGGAATGTGGGTTTGGTTTAATACCCATTTATAATTCTCCCTTGGACCCCTCTCTCTTGTGGAATCATATCCCCCCATTCCTTTCATCCCTCTGATATCGTAGCCAGAAATTATCATCTTTATTACTTATTTAAATGCACATAATATACAATTCGGTTGCCGACCACATTCAATCAATATGGGCTCTTCGCCCCAACTCATCGACTCACTAGCCTAATTCACATTTATACAATTACATTATAATTTGTGGGGATTAAAGATGGGGGTCTTATGTCCCCTCCCCTTACTTTTTAATTTTCCTTAGTGCACAACACCCTAAAGGTGTTCATACATATCACAAAACTAATATCTCTAGCCTTTAATCGATATATAGGCTCCGCAGCCAAATATTACGCAAGCATCCTAGCCTGACATAAATACATAGCAATTCCGACCCAAAAATAATAGATACATAGGCACCCCAGCCCCAAACATATATACATACATAGGTACTTCAACCCAAAAACCATAAAGACATACGCTCCTTGGCCCAAAATGTGAAATATAATTTCACAAGTCATCATTTTGGCAACAATTCCAACTAAGAGTCTCTCATTCTCCATGGCCTGCACTACTTTCCTCTAGCTCCAGTTGTAATATCTTTCATACTTTGTTGATTCCCACAACAATTTCAACCAACAAACTCTCATTCTCCTCAACTTGCACAAACCAAGGAAGTGTATGCCCTTCTTTGCACCACAATCTCTCAGGCTGTGCCACTTCCCTTCTAGGGTTCCAGTGTAAGGTTGGACAAGAAGTATCTGCGTTTTGGCTCCAAGAACTCCAACTATGATAAAGGAATCTCCAATTTTCAAATAGTTGCAATTGTGCCTCCTAAACAACATCTTAACACAACTATGGTGGAAATAAAATACACAACATCACATACAATCTTATGCAACTGATAGTAATAATTAAAACATACTACAATTAACTTAAAATACGTAGTGATGATTAAAAAAACACACAAAAACATCCAATCACATAATAACACAGACGCAAAAATGCCATTCAAGAACAGCAAGCAACATTGAATATGACAAAACTTAGAACACATTGTACAATGATTAACCCATCTTTTATCATAACTAACACAATGAATACAATCACTTGTTCATATGGTCATTTCCCTATTTCATAAGTGGTCGTGACAAGGATTCAACTTGTTTTCCTTTTTGACACACCCTCATGATCCCAACCACCCTGTCATGTGCATTCTTGATTTCCCTTTCCCTTTCCATCCTCACCCTCCAAGATCAGGCATCCCCTTCACTACTACATAGTCCCTCAGGTGATCCATCAATTTCCAAGGTGTTCTCGTGAAAGTAGAGTTTCAACTCACTACCAGACTTTCATTGGATATTTGTAACCTGTGGAAATCACAGGGTTCCAATGAAATAATAATAGCCTTCTTCCCAATATTTGTATGTTTTATAGCCATCATCTCATATGTATCACATACATACAATTATCATGAGATATCATCATAGTAATTTACTTGTTAAATTTTAAATATGTTTTACATATAAGAAAATAAGTTTCCCAAGCACAATATTTCTTCTCAAGACATTTGGATCTTGTAATAGTAGGCATTAGTCTTCCTTATGGTATTACACTATTTCCATATCCAATACCATTTTTCCTGCAACTCTTCCTAACTTTTATTCAGCCAAATATTTGTTAGTATTCATGTACATTATCATTTCATTGCATCATTTTCAATTAGTCTATGAAGTGATTTCAAAATTATATTATTCTAAAATTCAGACACTTCCAACTGTTTTTCATATTATATGGAATGAAACCATCATTCCTTTCACATGCATTATCTATCATACCAAGTTGTTCATTATATGGTCAAACTTTACCAATAACAAAGTCAATGTGCCAATACTTAAGGCCACATCCACACAATGCATCCTTGCATTGACTCTAGAATACCACATATCCATGTCATGTATTCCATCATGTGAGTTGATATCTCTATCCATTACCTTAACACATCATCCAAACTCTACCTCGCTACTTGTCCAATTATTTGGATACCTTCCTCTTCAACCCATGCACAACACTAGGAATATAATCCTTTACTACTCTTCAATGTCGACAAAGAGGTTGCATTCCAAACATTGATTATACAGGGGAGATACCATTAAGAACTTGTATGGAACTATAACCTTTCCATACCCAACCCCAATCATGGACTCACACAAGGTTATCTCTATTGGCATTCATTGTTATAGCAAGAATATATCTCTTGAATTGAATTGGTTATGATCTCATAACCAACATAACATAATATACAATTAAATTTCTCATAGATGCATTCAATAATTACACAACATGTGTATACTTAAGGCCCTATGCCTTTACATCAATTTCAAACATTAGAAATTTAACTGAGGGGATTCTTACCTCAATTCCCTTCTTCATTTTATGCAACATAAGCAACCAAATTCACATGTGCATGGTTGTTATCAAATTACTTGATGCTACTTGATCATTTGATATTTTTTATAAGCTCGTCGACTCCCTTCACCAATTATCTTGGTCAACACTCTTACCAACCTTAGTCTTTATATGGATGTATTTCTTATGAAACAACATTATCAACAACATTCTTAGCCATGAAAAACCATTTTTCTAGGATACATAATCCATCATTAGTCTTATTCAATTATCATGAAATCTTCATTTACACATAACTACAAACTATATTTAGTCTATACTCATGCCACAAGCATGTTCAAGCATGCCCATATGCACCAATTCACATAAATGTGCATTAATCATGTAATATTTCATGTCTATTTCATGCACATACATTCTATGTCTATTTTAGGCATAATGCATCAATTCTATCATGCACTCTAGTGCATATTTATATCAGCTTGATTTATTTATTTATTTTTGTTATTATAGATGGTCGTCATTGAATTCCCGTAGATTCTAGAAACATTGTGTACTACCATTCTTCTTATCTGTGCACCACTACTCTTTGATCTGAACCTGTTCTAGCCAAGTTCCACTTGGCCATCTACACTTCCAGCCAATATTGCTTATTGGCCACTACCTCCACTTGCGTGATCATGCTCCAATATTTACATTGCTAGAACCTTTCAACACATTGGAATGACATACTTCATATCATTCCATCACCTTGATACTAGAGTATTTTCAACCCATCTTAACCATCAACAACATGGCATCCTTTTCTATCGTATCTAGATACCTATTAGCTTTCTCATTTTTATTTAAACACTTTTCCTTACTCCACTAAGTAATTTCCTGTGAATCCCTATCCTATCCACTTAGGACCGATCTAATCCCAATGTGATGTTATATTCCTTATTGGCACTCTCAATGAGTGACCTTTATTATTATTCCCCTTGAATTCTTTGTACATACACCAGGCTTCCACTGTGCACTATGATAACATGAGTGAATTTCTTACTCTGAATACTTTTTGGACAAAAGGGGCTAATTCCTGAGTAGGAATTAGTTTTCAGGAATTCCTATGCCTTCCATTAGACATGTCTCACTCATTCTGTGAGTCACTCATCATCCCTGTGTTCCTTTCTTTTCTTTGGTGGGAAGCTCTTCATCCATCATTACATTTCTACCTTCATAGATATGAATCCTTTCCTTGCCCTTAATTTGTGCCCATTAGTGACATTCTTCACTTATAGGATTCATGCTTCATGTGAGAATAATTTTTGATTCTCCTATTGCAAGCCTTTCAGATTCTACAACAATGGAATACTCACATTTCTCTGCTCTTCCTTATTCCTTTGTCATCCTTGCATCACTCACTCTGCAGTCCTGCACTTCCTTGTGCAACTCTTTGATGCTTCAACCAACTGTACAATCTTGAACTTCTTCCATGTCCAATGGACCCTATAATTAATATAGAATATACCCACACAATCCTCATTGTGGAATCTTATCCTATTTCTAGAAATCCCTTCACACAACACTCTATGCTAGAGTGCTCCTCTGCTTATTGACAATGTCTTGTTAATAAACTCCGCCCCTTTTTCACTTTTCCAATATATTTCACTTCAATGTGCCTCTATACTTATGCACATGCATTATCACGAGTTTCAATACTCTTACTTACCCAACAATCACCTTTGGAACTCACCTCTATCATTTGGGAAAGTTTCTCCAAATTTTGACATTATTTGGAACAATCTTCACATTGCGTAGTCACATGGTTCATGGAATCCAATTCCACTTTTTCCTACAACTTTATGGAGGAAAATGATGCTCCCTTAGATAAATTAGACATTCTATCATTTTTTCCCTCTGAATTACCTTTCCAATGACCATACTCATGCTTCAATATGATTTATGAGCCAAAAGTTATGGCTTCTTGAAATTCCCATTCTGGTCAATGGTGTCATTCAGGTCCATTAGAAACCTTCCTTATGATTCCTTGAGAATTATTTGGTTCAAAAATAAATTTTGGGTGGGTATTTGGATTCTCCTATCCAATATCTTTCCAATGACTACTTTATTTCTCAATTCTGATCATTTAGAAGAATGTTGTAGTCAATTGAATATCGACAATTTACCCTTTTTTTGCACCTTTCTCCCTAGTGAAAATAATCTCAAACACCAACTTTTTCCACTTACGAAGCTAAATATGTCAAGAAACAAAGAAACGTTTCTAAGTGACATAGATAAAAATTCCAACACTAAATTCACAACAACTCTCAGATTCTCAAACTGATGCTCCAGTCAAAATATGTAGCACTATGAAAATGACAACTTTGTCCCTTTGGACTCTTCTGACTTAGAAATTTTATCCCTGTTGATGCATCCCTACACCAACTCCTTTGGGATTTTGATAGAATCTCAATTGGGTATGTTCACGAATACCTTATGAATGATCTGTCACAATTTTACCTTCATCTAGGATTCAAGATGACAGTTATGGCCTGTAAGAGTTTTGACTGTTTTACATTTTTATCGTTGTATGCTACAGGTGTCTTCTCTCTCACCCTGTACATTTTTGTCTACCTAGATTCCAAATCTGGTTCCATGGCTGACTTCTATGGTTTATAATCTTTCCATAGACTTCTCTTTTTCCCAAACAAAATTTTGAGCAAGGAGTTATGCCCTTTGGAAGTAAATTGGTGTTGGAATTTTACTGTGCACTAATTTAGCTATAGCTTTCTCATACGAGCTCTGTTTTGCGTCTATGATACCTTATTGGAAAGCTCTCTTTGATTTCTTTTAATCAATCTATAGAAACTCTTTATGGTTCCTTTGACATTTACAAGTTCAAAAATTAGAACTCCTAAAAACATTGTTTAGGGCCTCAAAAAGCCCCTACAAGTTAATGACGTTCGAAAATATTAAAATTTCATAGAAAATTGATTATTTTACTTTTATAAAGTCTTTTAATCTGACCATTGATTTCAAAATCAGGGGTGATCTCAATTTTTGATCCATTGAACCTTCCCCAGGCCCTTAGATGAATTTCCACCATCGATCTCCAACTTAAAAGAATCTGGACTGTTGATTTTCCAACACCCCATCGATGATCGACGATCTGCTATTTACTTTGGTAAACCAACTTTCCAACTGGTTTCCTTGAACCTTGATAATCGGTCATTGGCCATTAGCTATTTCTCTTAGAAAAATATTTTTTCCCACGAATGTCACCGGACCTCAATCATCGATGATCGACCATCGATGAATTTCCTTGGCAACCAACTTGTTACAAACTTCATCGAATCCTGACCATCAGTGATTGACCATCTGTTGGATGATGTGTCAACTATGCTAATGTGGCATGACACATAGATATTGATGTGGCATGACACATCGATGCTAACATGGAAACTTGGCTAATGTTGAATGACACACAGATGATGATGTGGCATGGAACATGGATGTTGACGTGGAAAGACACGTCATTGTCCTCTTTCCTTTCATCGGTGATTGACCTTTTCTCTGGGAAAAATTGAACACCTCACCAATTTTTTCTACCCTGGATCATCAACCATCGATGATCATAGATTTTCTTTGGAAACATGAAACCTTCTACCAATTTTTGCTAACCCCTAATCATCGACCATCGAATATTTCCTTTGGCTGAACTAAACACTTTTATCATTTTATTGACCTGGCCATTGATGATTGGTGATTTCTTTTTGTTGAACCAAACTCTTCACCAAACTCGTCAATCTTATCATCGACCATCGTCGATCTCTACTAACAAACTCCAACACTTATAATTTTTTGACCAAATACTAGATGAATCTGATCTGTCAATCTCCCATTCAAAATAATATTGTCCATTGATTCATCAATTTTCACCCAACCTTCCTGATGAATATCAACCATCGATCTACTCCATTTCCCAACCATCGAAAATGAATCTTGACCGTCAATTATTTAACTTCGCCAAATTGTGAAAATGAATCTTGGCCATCGATTCTTTAACTTCACCAAACTAAAAAAATGAATCATGGTTCTGGATTCTCTTCTTTTTGCAAAACTATGAAAAAAATTGTAAGTTCTTAATCAACTCATGATGAATTTGGGTTGTTGATCTCAAAATCAACTACAATCTTAGCCATCAATTCATTAAACTCTCCCAGCTTTTTTTAGTTGCCATTAAAATGTGAATTTCGACTTTCCAGGTTGAATTTAACTTTGAAACCTACAAAGCGATGCCATTAAACCTCACTTCGATGGATTTGATGCATTTAAAACTCAAATTTTCTCATGAATTTGGGGATTTCACTTTGATTTTTTACTGTTTCCCCCCAAATTCATCACATATTGAAATTTATAATAGTGAATTTTTCTAAATTCACACTAGTTCTTGGCCCATACAAGTCCAATGTTTGAACTAGAAACTATGACACCATAATGTAATGCACCCAACCTCCAACTGAAGAACATTATGAGTGGAATACACATTAAATCTTAATATTTAATGTTAAATAATTTCTTGTATCTTACCAACTACAGATCACACATAGACTTAACCATTTGGATGATACCATAATTATAAATGCATCTACAACACAATGAAAACCATGAATGCAACTAATCAAGCAACAACAAAATACCCAACCTTCATATAAACCATTTGCACAACACAATTAAACATAGTAAAAACAACATAATACTTATATGTTAATGATTAACCAACTAGATGCATATGAAGGATGAACCTCCCAAACATAGGCACTTCTGTTCATTTTCTCTCAACAGCAGGCCACCTATGAGAGAGGCTATGAGTCCATAATGCGATTGGGCCCTACAACCTGCACAACCCAAGGAATGGGATCCCCTTTCACTTCACATAGTCCCTTGGGCCTTCCCCACTTCCCTCCAGGGATCCAATGCACTAGGTTGACTAGGAACCTCCCAACTACTCTAAGAGTGCTCACAACAACCTCCACAAGGCTCTTGAGCCATTTCCTTCACAGGAAATGCACTACAGTCTAACCACTCATTTTTTAAGAAGAGAAGCATCTTTCTCAAAGTAAAACACAACCAAACCATGGCTTCCTTCAAGAAAAAACATGGCTTCCCAAAATTTGCATGTAAAAACTTGTCTATATCTAAAAATGTGTATGTCCAATTCCACCTCCTCCACCCATACAATTTTCCTCTCTTTTCTTGCTTGATTGACTTACACTCTTCCCCAAACTGATGTGTAATCATTCCCATTCTCTCAATAACTTTGGATGTGACTCCTCACACCCATCCTCTTACATGAGTTTAATGATTGGATTTGGGAACACTCAACAACAAATATAAGACGGTTATACACAATGATGATAATTTCAGGAATGTGGGTTTGGATTAATACCCATGCATAATTCCCTCTTGGACCCCTTTCTCTTATGGAATTGTAGCTCCCCATCATTTTTGTCCCTCTCATATCACAACCAATGATTATCATATTTATTACTTATTTAAATGTACAAAATATACAATTTGGCCCTTGACCACATTAAATCAATATAGGCTCTTCGCCCCTATACATCAACTCACTAGCCTAATACACATTTATACAGTTACATTATAATTTTCATAGATTAAAATTGGGAGTGTTACAGTTTCTAAATTGGTTCTTGGTTGATTTCTTTAGCAGTAGTAGTAGATTATCTCTCATCCTATCTCAGCTATTCTCTAGCTTCTAGTCTTTGTATAGGGGTTATCCCTATACCCGTTCTTGTACTTGTTTTATATGGTGTATCCAACCTTTTGGAAAGTGCAAGAATAAAACTTGGTTATGCTCGTATCAAGCCTTCAAAGATTGTTGATATTGCGTTTAAAATTTTATGCATTGTTAGAGGCTCTTAGCCTTTTATTTTTGTATTATTCAACCATTTAATTTCACTTTCCTTCTCTCTTTTCCATATTTATTAAATCTAATGTTGCATATAATTATACCACTTCAATTTAAACTCAAAATTTATAACTTTTAGTTATTTAATTGTAGCCAAAAGGAACCTTTCATGCTACATTTTTTTTGGCTTTTATTGCAGATTTGTAGGCATAAAGAAATAATATAATAACCTAGGGACACTCCCATGAGGTTGGAAAGCACGATCCCAAATAGAGAGGAGAACTTGTCATGTGATACATTACGACACTTTCTCCTATAGTTACACAAATTTCTAGCTTGCTTATTCATGATTCTTTCTATTCTATCAAGTGCAGAATTTTGTGCTAACAAGTTCTTGCTAGTGGAGTCATCAGTTCTGTTGTGGCTAAAACTAATCCTATAGCTATGGTGGAATATTAACAAATCGAATAGGAAATAAATGCAATTCAATCCCTAAGGTATGTCTACAATTACTTAATGTAAGGACCAATTAGTTATAAAGAGGACCTAAATGGTCCTTATACTCAGTTGGAGACAAATCCCTTGTGTTGAACTCACACAAATAGTCCTTTCTCATATCTATGCTTTTAGACCTACACACAAGAAAAAAAATACGTTTCTCAAACTAATTGGCATAAACAATAGATAAGCATGAAACAATTACCTTAACTAACTACTAGGAAAGTTAGAACCTTAACTAAAAATTGAAAGAGATCAATCATGACACAAATTTTTGGGGAGAGAAAGAAGACAGATCTCCATATTAATTATAATGAAAAAAAATACACAAATATATCCCTAATATGCTTCTGAATCCTTCCCTAATCGTTCCCTAGATTCCTTTGTCCCTAGGAAAACCAGGACTACTTTAGGACTCCAAAAATATTCTCCATGTAAGAGTGAGGAAAATTGGGAGGTTTTAGGCCTCAAATCAGGAAAGGGAGAAAATAACTAATGAATAGGGGATCCTTGAGGGTTGACAGTCATGAAAAAATTAGGGATACAACAACCTCTGATAATTTTGGTAGGAGGATAACTCTGTTATTGCAACTGTTCTTGTACCCATTCCTTCTATTATGCATCATTTTCTATCAATTCAAGTTGGTTGAGATATTTTGGCACAGGTTTCATGGAATTATTGAAGTAGTTTTCCATAAACCCTGCTTAGGAGTGTGCGATTTTCATGAATTTTATATATATTTTAGTCATTTTTTGAGGCATATGCTCCTTTTCTTTGGCATAAGTGTGCGTGTACACTCCTTTTGTGAGTAGGAAGAGTGTTTGGATTTCCAAGGAGGCAGTCTAGATAGTCTACAAATTCATGGATTCCATCATAAGAGGTCTATAAAGGATATGGTTCCCAAATCAAGGCATCCGAGACATGGAGGTGTCGAGATATTATATAAATACTATTTCTTTTTGTAAGTCTGCATTAGAGTAGTTGATTAAATCCTTTTATTTTCTTGAATAGCTTCAACTCCATTTCATATTGAAAGATCACAACTACTTGGAATACCCCACATTTATGTCCTTTCATATATTGTTACTACTCTTGTAGGGTTTCCATCTCTATGATTCTTGCTTTGGTTTTGAATTTCCCTTCCTCAAATTCCTCTTCCTTATAATCCTCAGGCTCAAATTCTGCCAACCTCTTACTCAACTCTAGCAACTTATGAAGTCCCTTTTCCATATTTGTTCTTGTATTTTTCAATTTTGTTGCTACATCCTACTGGTTTTTCTCATTATCCTAGAGTTCCTACATGAAATTGTGAAGTTACTTGACTTGTGTTACCCATTTGTGATGCATTCTCCTTGCTACTTATTTTTCCATTCTTTTGTTCCTTCTGATTGAATTTTTTCTACTACAACTTCAAGTCTTAATGTATAATTTAACCTTGTATAATTTTTTACTGAAAAAAAATTCTTAATAAAAAAAAAAAAGATACAATGACACACACACACACACACACATTACATAGAGATATTACCCTAGAAAATCAAACCGGGAAAAACAACAACTTGTTTAGAGCCACACCTCTAATCTTCTATTCATCATATATATTCATTGTTTATAATACAATATATATAGGATCATGTGGTATCCAAAAACCCTAATCCATTAACCCAACTTAGTCAAAAACCCTAATTCCTAAACCAGAATTCAAAAACCATTGGCGAAAACCATGTGCCGAAAAACCACTAAAAACAGACACAAAAAGCACCATTTTTTTTTGTTCCGGGGGACCCCCTTGCCAGGGGGCGCTAGCGCCCCACCCCCTGTAACCCATCCACGCACCTAACACAATGTGGACACTAGGTCTAGTCATGCAAAGAATATAAAACATACCCAACATTCTCCAACTTGTTATTTTCTTTGCATATATGGGGTTATAGGGTTACATAGTCAACAATCCAAGGCAATAAAACCCACATATCCTCTACACCAAGAGAACTTCTTAGTGCTCATAGATTTGGTTAATGAATCTACAATACTCTTCAAAGTGTCCACCTTCATCAAGAACACCTTCTTATCTTCAACCATGTTTCTCACAAAATGATATTGAACATTAATATGCTTTGTCTTTGAATGATAAGCCGAGTTCTTCACTAGGAAGATTGTGCTCTGACCATCACAATATATCTGTACAACTTGTTATACCAACCCAATACCTAAACATAATCACTGTAACCATATTTCTTCCTTTCTTGCATGAGTGGCTGCCATGTATTCAACATCTCTAGTTGAGAGTGCCACTACAAAATGTCTTTTGCTCATCCAACTAATTGCTCCTCCAAACAGGTTAAACACATACACACTTGTAGATATTTTGCGATCTAGATCTCCAGCCCAATCTGCATCAACAAACCCATGTATTTCCAACTCTTTGTTATGTTGATCACCATTTTGATCAATAGTTCTTAGCCAACAAAGCATTTCCAACCTCCCCCTCTTTTTAAATTGCTCACGTAAAGTTCTTGCGCACTCTCGCTGAGCTGCTGCTATACCTATATTCATTACCCTTTCTTACCATATGCCTCATTTTATTCACACAAAATTTTAATAAAGAGAGAATAATCAAATTATTGAAAGCTTGAGATCATTTCATATGTTACCCAACATATGACTCTTCTACTATGGTATAACCCACTTTTCTAAAAATATTTTTCATTCCATTCTCTTTTCTAATTTCGACGTTATCTCATACCATGTATTTGGGGTTATGACTTTTTTTTAACCTTTAATGAGAGTATATGAAGCTTTGACGTTGGCCTCAATAAAGAGATTGATTATTGATTCTAACGATCAATTTTTGAGTGTATCCCCATATTATTTGAGATATTATTTGAGATGAAGATAACCTTGAATCAAAGACCCAAATGTCAAAAAAATTTGGGACATTGAAATAACTTTTAACCTTATTTAGCTTGATTATTGATGCTAACGATCAATTTTTGGGTGTATCCCCATATTATTTGAGATGAAGATAACCTTGAATCAAAGACCCAAATGTCAAAAAACTTTGGGACATTGAAATAACTTTTAACCTTATTAAAATAATAATGGGGACCCCCTTTATTCCAATTATAAGAAGATCCATTGCAATATCTCTCCACTACCTCATAAGAGATTTGATTATCAACTTATTAAAAAAAACCTTGAAATTATTCATGCTCCAATACAGGAAGGGGCCCATGAACTAGAGGACACTTATGCAATTGAAATGAAAAGATAAATGATGCATACTTTTCTTATAAAAACAATCTTTAAAAATGAACCCTGCTTTGGCATGGTTCAAGCGTGATGAACTTGGTGGTTGATATCCCGAGTCAAGGAATTCGAATAGCTCCTCCAAAGGCTCCAACAACTGGATAACTTTAATTCATCTACATATTATGACATATTGTTTAGTTTTGGATTTCTTTTACTAAATATTATCATTGGGCGATTTCCATATTCCAAAGGTTAGGGATCCTTGCTAGATTGGGCACAAGAATGTTTGGAGATCCTTAAAGTCATTTCCTACTTGATCCCTCACTCAGGATTTTTTTCATTACAGTGAGGCTCCAAAGAGTTTGAGAGGAAGTGAGTAATCACATTAAAACTGACCATACAAAGAAAGCATCCACAGATTAGATCGTTAGTGTGCTTGAGGCTAACATTAACCTGTCATATGAGACTGCATTTTTAAAAGAGCCTCCCCTGGGAATATTGTCCAAGATAAATGATGGCCTCCATTTTAAGATGTGTTCACCAACTTTTTGAGTAGAGAAAAATCCCAAAACTTCGGCCTCTAAAGAGAGAGATTCTACATGAAATTGACATGTAAACAAGAACACAATTTTTAAACTAATTTTATTTTATTAAGGGAATGGAGGCAATTTTAGTCAGTTTACTCCAACACGTTAAATAAAAAATGAACCTAACTACTCAAACCACTTATCTAACAATGTAAAAGAATCAACATACAACCAAAAAGAGGAGGATAAATTTTTTAGAGGAGGTATGTTGAGAGCTTAGTGAGGTTTCATCTTTTTTTTTCAATCTTCACACTCCATACATTTTTTGCTTAAATATTTGATGAAGTTGTTGGCATCAAGGATGTTGTTGGCACAATGACAGACCCAAGGTTCAGGTTCCAAGAGTGCACCAACAAGCCCTAACTATTGGCCCTTTCGACAACACCTGCGAAGCAGATGTAGTCTCACCCAAAGTAGCTATGGGGGCTTGCAGGACATGGATGTCTACAACCAAAGGGAATACCAAGTGGATCTATTACAAGAATAACACAACACACACACACACACACACACACACACACACACACACACATATCAAATCCTAGCTCAAATCTACTTCGCACAACTATCTCTCAAATCTAACATAGTAAAACAATAATAGCATATCAAATGACAGAGAACAGAGCATCAATCACACACAACACAAGATATATGTGGTTCACCCTCTCTTTAGGACTACGTCCACAGAACTGTGCTTTATGATATCTTAAGATGAAAGCATACCGTTCTTATCTGCACTCTTAGCTAGGATATCTTCTCTTCTTCTCTCTCTTTCTCTCCCCTCCCTGTGCACCCAGTTGCAGGGTTGATATTCACACCCAGCTGAAGATATTACAATACCAGAAGGCTCTCGCTCAACACTTCTCTCACACACAGTAGTACTCACTCAATCATACAATAAAAATGAACTCTCAACCAACCTAGCACCAACCCATCCCAGGTCCTTTAGACCTTTATTTATACATTACAATAGCTCTCAAACACCCTTAAGTTAAGACCTAAGTGTCAAAACCCTAGATACCAAAACCCTAGGTGTCTAAAACCCTAGGTCAACTTGACCCACATTTTCAGGGCTTTGTCAACCTATCTTTCCTTCCTTCACGCGTGGTTCTTCAAAGCATCTATTGACATATTCTTTGTCTTTCTGAGTTGTCCATGATCCCTCTTCCTTTCTAATCTGTCATCCTTGAACTCCTCATCCAACAACTTTCTTTCTCTTACTTCACTCCGTCTTTTTTTCTCTTTTGCTCACTTCGACCGAGTATCAGTCACTGTGTCTTCCGTGCAATTCACATTTTGCATTTTCTCCCTTAATCTTCGCTTTCTTCCATAACCAAGGGCCAACAGGCCCCCAACACTCACCTATGACTCATCCCGAGGCACTTCAGATATGAACTTTCTGTTCCATTTCCACTTCAGACTGCGCAGGGCAGCCTATGCTTTCTGCTCTGTTTCTCCCTTCCTTCCTTGTGTAGACTATATTTTCTATGTCTGGTACCCATTTTCAACTGCACCTGGTACCTAGATCCTTTTCCTTTTCCTTTTACTGAGAGCTGCGAGGCAGCTGGTTGTCATAATACAATTTCAACCGGCTTCCGTTCACCAAACCTTCCTTCCATTCTCCCATCAAAGTCTTCAACTGCACAGCTCCTCCTTCTGTAACATAGGAAATCTCATATGGCCCCAACCAATGTGTCCCGAACTTCCCTGGATGCTTCATGAACTTACTATCATATACCAATACTAGATCTCCTTGCTTGAAAGATTTCTTCTTAATGTTCCTGTCATGGTAGGCCTTTTCTCTTTCTTTCTGAACCTACTGGTGAAATCCTGCAATAAATCTATCTTCTTCCAGTTCTACTAACTGCGCAAGCCTCTCTTGCATAGCGCTAGTGTCATCCATATTTGTAAAGGCTGCAATTCTCAGACTAGGAATCAAATATTCCATGGGTACAACTGCTTCCAGACCATAGACCAATTTGAAGGGGGTCTGCATGGTCAGTTTCTTGCAAGTGGTTCTATAGGCCCATAATACTACTGGCACTCTCAAATCCCAGTCATCCCTGTTCATGTTGCATATTTTTGTCAGTGTTGTCTCCAAGAGCTTATTGAATGCTTCGACTGCCCCATTTTCTTATGGATGATAGGGCATGCTCTTCTGAATCTCATGGATGATTTTAGGGGCTAAATTTTGCTCATGGGCTAATTTTCCATGGTTTTTCCAAAAACAAGATTCGTTATTTTAAAAATGATTTTCCCAAATTCTATAGGATAAAATTATTTTACCTTAAAAATTGCCAAAATTTTATTAAAACTATATAAAATCCTTAGAAATTTGAATATTTTTACAAAAATATCGCCAAACATTTATAGTTGGCATATGAAGGATTAGTAAGATTCATGAAGGTTTCTACATTTCAAAATAAATTTCCATCCTTAAAATCATCCATGCTTTTGATGGTGAACTTCAAATTCCCGAGTCAAGGCTTCAATAGTCTTGTTAATAAAGTGTGTGCCTTGATCGTTGATAAGGATATTTGGGCATCCAAACCTGGTTATGATATCATCAAATATGAAGTGTGCAACTGTAGTTGCACTACAATCCTTAACTGCTCTTGGTTATGCCCATCTAGTCAAATACTCTGTTAAAGTGATTATGTTTCTAGCTTCTGTGCGCTCCCCTGGTGGGTTGATAGGTCCCACAAAGCCAATGTCCCATTTCTCAAATTCCTGTAAGGTCAGATGCGACGCTAGAGGCAAGTCATCTCTACTGGATGGATTCCCAACTCTTTGGAATACATCACAAGCTCTGTAATAGTCCTTAGCATCTCTGTGTAGGGTAGGCCACCAGAGGCCAAATCTAAGAAACTTCTGCGTTGTTGCTTTCCCTATGTAGTGTCCTCCTGCGATGCCTTCATGAGATTTGGCGAGGATCAATGGCCTCTCTGCTTCCATAACACATCTTCTCAATATATCATTAGGTCCCATCTTGTATAGTTGTCCAACTATAAGTGAAAATTCTGTAGCGCGCACTACTAGCGACTTCTTCTGGGTGATTGTATATTCACTAGGTGACATTCCTGTTGACAGGAACTACACTATCTCCGTGAAGTGATCATCAACCTTCCTGATGGCCAACAACTGTGCATCTAGTAGTGTATCCTCCAAACTAGTAGGCTCTTCTCCATGTTCCAACCTCGACAAGTGGCCAGGACCTTTGTTCATCCTTTTTGTCTTAACCACGATCTTGAAATCATATTTTTGAAATAGAAGAATCCATCTGCATATTCTCCCCCCCAACACTGGCTTGTTGACTAAGTGTTTAAGCATAGAATGATCAAGAAACATCTTAAAATGTCTTCCCAACAAGTAGTGGCAGAATTTCTGCAACGCATATACCATGGCTAATCCTTCTCGCTTAGTGGTGGTTTAATTAATCTTAGATGTTGATAGCTTCTTGCTAGCAAAAGATAACGGGTGGTTGATGTCTCCTGTTCTTGGTTGTGCTAACACAATGACTAATGCAATAGAATATGCATCAACATGCATGTGAAATTCCTTATTCCAATTTGGGAAAACCAGAATGGGCGCAATAACCATTTTTTGTTTCAGTGTGTCGAAGCTTTGCTGGAATTCTTCTATCCAATGAAACTAATAGTATTTCTTCAAAAGCTTCTCCATGGGTGATGTAATCTGTGTATATCCCTTAATGAACTTCCTGTAGTATCTAGTATGTCCCAGCGCAGTGCGCAATTGTTTCACTGAAGTAGGAGGGGGTAGATCGACTATAATAGAAATCTTGGATGGATCTACCAACAATCCTTTCTTACACACAATATGGCCCAACAACACGCCAAATGGTGAAAAGAAGATGCACTTTTTCAGGTTCAAGGCAATCTGACATTGCCTACACTTATCCAACATTAGTCTTAAACATTCAATATGATTTTGCTAAATGCTAAAAACAGTCCAATCATCGAAGTATGCTTCCAAAAATTTATGTAAAAACTCCTTAAACGCTTCGACCACCACCCTGGAAAATATGGATGGTGCATTCTTCAATCCAAATGGAATCACTGTATATTGGTAGGATCCCCATTCTGTTGCAAATGTGGTCTTATGGCGATCTTCTTTGGCAATTTGAATTTGATGGTGTCCTGAAAATCCATCTATAAAAGAATATACCTCCTGTCCTCCTACATTATCTAACACTTCGTCAGTAAATGGTGTAGGGAATGGGTCATTCAAAAATGCATCATTCAAATTCCTAAGATCTACACCGATCCTAATTTCTCCTGTATTCTTATCTTGTACTACCATAGGGCTAATCCATTTTGATTCTTCAAAAAGTTCTATGATTCCTGCTTCCAGCATTCGATCAAGCTCGATCTTCACTTTCTCCTTATATTTAGGGATCAATATGTAGGGTATTTGTTTGAATGGCCTTTCATCTAGTTTCAAAGGGATCCTCATCTCTCCCATGGGCCCTTTAATGCCCTTCATATCAGTAAACTTGGTTCAAGATTGGAAACAAGTCCTGATATTCATGCAGTAATTCTATGATCTTGTCAATAGTGGCAACATCCAAATAATCTCCAACATTTGCAAGCTTTGGTGTCTATTCTGTTCCAATGTCGACTTTTTTGATATTGATCAACTATCCAACGAAAGGTAGTTAGACTCCTGGTCCTTCTACATCTCTTTGGCCTTCTGTTTCTGCGATGTTCACATTCCTAGGATCATCGTCTTCAACAACATTGATATTGTAACAACCTTGCGACTTCTGAAGAGGCATAGTACATTCATCCTCTTCTTGCTCCAAAGGGAGGCTAGGTGCCTCCTCGAACACTTTCTTTCTTACAACCTGTAATTCTTGATCTACTGTAGGATATTGGATTTCAAACAAAAAGGTAGTTACAAAGTTCTGGGTCATACCTTCCCAATCCGTAGTGATGAGGCACAATTCTGCTTGAAGATACCAGTTGATGGGAGTTGTGTCCAGTGTGTTAATGAATTTGTGCACCCACTGCTCTTGAGGAATGTTGCTCTATGATTCCTTGCAACTCCGCACATGGTCCTTCAGATAGCTTTGACCTGTGTACCTAACTTCGCAGCCTGCTACTTGCTCTGAAAATTGCACTGTCATAAAAGTGTGACATTGTACCCAGTCTGTAATATTGTTTTTGTGTGTCCCCCACCATATTGCTGTAGTTGATTTCAGGGCCTCATCCATTGCCAACAATATTTGTGGTAGTGGTACAATTTCTTCAAAGTCCAACAAGAATGCTTCTAAATGATTCAGACCATCAAAGGTGGGCAAGTTACTTACTGTTGTGTCAATCCAGCGAACTTCCTTGGTTAATCTAACACATCTCCTTGTACATACTTCGTACATTTTGTTCTTCCAGTTCTCTAGGGCTTCTTCTGAATCTGATGAGCACGCGCTATCACTTCGCTAGCTCAAATTTCCATCTACTGTAGGATTAATGTAGTCCTATTGTCTGGCTGTCAATTTGTATATGTTTTCTAGTTCATATGCACGGTCTTCTTCTCTGATGGGTTTTGTGTATCTTTGACCTTCATCGGGATCCAAAGGTGAAATGAACCTAAGGCCATCTCTTTCAAACATCATTCTTCTTTTCTTTAAATCAACCACACTGTAATTATTGAAAGCCTAATCAATTCCTAACATCACAGGGTAAGGATAACTATCATCAACTATCTCAATCACCTCAAAGTCTGCAAAAGTCCTTACTCCATCGATGTCTATAGGGACACAATCTAGTCTTCCAAAGGGGCTTACTGCTTATTGATTATCCATCCTAAGCCTGATAGGGGAATAAATCAACTTAGGTTTTCCCATCAGTGCCCAGGTCTTCTTCGTCATGACATTGACATCTGACCCTAAGTCAAGGACCACATAGTTTATATTGTACTCTCCAATATGAGAATTAAGGTGTAGTTCTTTATTTTTCCTTCCCTTCTTATATAGTTGATGTATTTCTTTATTCAACAAAGGATCTACCCTTCCTATCTCATATTGTTTGACCAAATTTTGTATTTCTTGTATGGCTTTTTCATCTTTAATCAACTTAATACATGTATACAAGAAACTGACAAGTTTACTCACCTCTTTTCCTTCTTCAGGCGAAGTAGACTAATAAAATAATAGAGGTATTCCATATTCTCTTACTTCTTGTTGAACTTTTGATGAAGAAGCCTGGTCTCTTCCGAATTCCTTTCTTGCTTCCTCAAATATCTACTTCTCTTTCCTTGGGTCAAATTCTTGTGTCTTCTCTGCAGCTTTCCCGACTCCTGATTCTTCTGTAGTCTTTCCTTGGATCACTCTGTCTTGTCCTATGACAACACCTCCTCATGTGATAACATCGACTCTAGGATCTGCTCCACGAGGTTCTTCTTTTATTAGTTGTAGTTTCTGATTTCCTCCTCGTTTCTCTTGAATCTTAGCCAACAATGTTGGACATTCCTCAATAACATGCTCGAATGAGTTGCAGTAGCCGCAAGTGGTACAAGGGTTATGAAAGTCCCTTGCCAAGTGTCCCGACTGTGTGCAGTTATAACAGATGATCTGTCCTCGACCTCGACCCATACCTACTCCTCTTCCCCTTCCTCGCAATCCACCCCGAGGGTTGAATTTTCCTCTCCTAGGGGAATTATACTGCACAGTGCTTCCTTCTTGCTATACTTCACCTTGAATTTTGTATATATCCCTTAATCTTTCATGCATGAGATCGTAAGCCCTACAATCCCTATCATCGTGTCCTACCCACTTATAGAACGTGCAATATAGATTTGTGGGTGTCTGGACATATTTTTGTAGATAGTAACATTCACCAGGGCGATGTCGATTTCTAAATACCTTGCACCAGGGTAGGGTAACCTACTTCAAAGGGATTGGAGCTCCAGAGGCAAAGTATTCCTAAAATAAGGGACATTGTTCCCTATCATGGCCTTCTGATTTTCACCTAATACACCAGATGTCTTCTCTTTTATATTTTCCCTTCTCTTTCTTCATATCTTCGACCTGCAGTGATAAGCTAGTTAGCTGACTCAAGATTTGACTCATACCTGAGCTGGATTCTCCCATAGGGGCTGATTCTAATTTCATGGCGATCTTGAGTGCCTTAGCCTACGAAGTAATCATTTGTTGCATAAGAGGAACTCTGATGTGTGGCAAGAGGGCAACATTGAACCATTCCTTGTTCTTCTCATCTGGGATCTGAAAACTCAAATGGCCTGTCAAGGTCTCAAATCTATGATCAAATTCCCACACAGGTTCAACTGTTCTATGCTTGATTTCTTTTAGTTCTGTAATGCACTACAAATCTGATTTAGTTTTCTTGAATTCGAAAGTTAGCACAGTCTTAATGGAATTCAGTAGTTTAGGTGTAGCTCCTTGGAAAAATTTCATGTATCATCTCCGCGATCTCTTAGGGTAGTGCTGAACTGAGCCCGTTTGACAGATTCGTCGGCAATATTCTTAATACTCCACACATCCTCACATAGAAACCAATGCTAATCAGGATCTTCAGATCCATCTCCTCTAAAGGTGGGTAACCTTATCTCATCTGCCATAGATCTTCCTAGGTTTTCTGACTAAGTATGTGGTGGAATTCTAGTGACAGTTCTCTGAGCATTATGATGACTTAGGTTACTCTGGTTACTTAACACTGCTGAAGTAACATGAAGAATAATAGTACTTACTTCAATAGTCAGCGTGGTTCTTGAAGTTTCTGGATCTTCTCGGCAAGGTTCCTCTGTCCTAGCAGATTCTGAATGCTCTTCGTCTGTCAGATCTGCCTCTTCTCCACTGTAGAACCCTTCATCTCCGTGGTTCTTCTTAAACAGGTTCATTAGGTGAACTTCTCTCAATACTCTCCCACTGCGCGTATGTACATCCTCTGTGTCATTGTCGCTATCTAAATTTTTGAACATTTAGCTCTTTTGATCTGACCGATTACTGTATCTTCAATATGTTCTTCTCATGGAATAGCATCTTGATCTTCAACTTCAGAAAATGTAAAATTTTTCCTCTAGGTCCCTTAAAGAAATATCTCTCTACTTGTCTATACGATTCCACTCTGTCAACAACAAACTGAGTGATATACTTTCCAATGGTGCTATCAAACCAGTGATATACTCCTCTTGACACAGTGTTATCAACTCTCTTGATCTTCTTGATCAACGTCGACATCCAAACCACAGGTGGTCTGAGTCTGACTTCGAATTGGGTATCTACTAACCTAGCTAGCCACTCATATAGCTCCTGATGGATTCCTCCAAAGAAATATCGTGTATATTAGTAAAGATATATATTTCCAATCAATCCTCTATACTAAGATTAGGGTTCTTGTTCTGGGCTTCAGCGAAGTCCTTTCCTTGATCTTCTATCCACTTCTGAATCTCTGTCTTCGATGGAAACCAACTTGACATTCCCTCAAGAATATTCCTGTCCTGACAACGAAACCATTTGTTGGCATAGGGCCAGACCCAGGGTTTAGGTTCCAAGAGTGCACCAACAAGCCCTAACTACTGGCCCTTTCGGAAACACCTACGAAGCAGATGCAGTATCACCCGAAGTAGCTATGGGGGGTTGCAGGACATGGATGTCTACAACCAAAGGGAATACCAAGTGGATCTATTACAAGAACATCACAACATCTATATATCAAATCCTAGCTCAGATCTACTCCACACAACTATATGTCAAATCTAACACAGTAAAACAATAGCAGCATATCAAATGATAGAGAACACAACATCAATCACACACAACACAAGATATACGTGGTTCACCCTCTCTCTAGGGATACGTCCACAAAACTGTTCTTTATGATATCTTAAGATGAAATCATACAGTTCTTATCTGCGCTCTTAGCTAGCATATCTTCTTTTCTTCTCTCTCTTTCTCTCCCCTCCCTGTCCACCTAGCTGCAGGGTTGATCTTCTCACCCAGCTGAAGATCTTACAATACCAGAAGGCTCTCGCTCAATACTTCTCTCTCACACAGTAGTACTCACTCAATCATACAATAAAAATGAACTCTCAACCAACCTAATACCAACCCATCCCAGGTCCTTTAGACCTTTATTTATACATTACAATAGCTCTCGGACACCCTTAGGTTAAGACCTAAGTGTCAAAACCCTAGATACCAAAACCCTAGGTGTCTAAAACCCTAGGTCAACTTGACTCACATTTTCAAGGCTTCGCCAGCCTGTCTTTCCTTCCTTCACGCACGGTGCTTCAAAGTATCTGTTGAAATATTCTTTCACTTGTTGTGTTGTCCACGATCCCTCTTCCTTGCTGATCTATCATCCTCGATCTCCTCGTCCAATGACTTGCTTTCCCTTACTTCGCTCTGTGTTTTCTGCTCTTTTGTTCACTTTGACCCAATATCAATCACTGTGTCTTCTGTGCAGTTCACATTTTACCTTTTCTCCCTTAATATTCGCTTTCTTCCATAACCAAGGGCCAACATACATCTTGCAAAGTAGCGGAAGGGAAAAATCCATGATGAGTTTTTCTAGTGTCCATGAAGTGAATGGTTTATTTATTAAGTTTTTTGTGTTTTAAGTCTAAGTTTTCTCAGTGCTAATTAGTTTTCAATATGCAAATTTTCACCTTGTGCCTCACCACCATTGCTCTCTTCCATGTCTAACTAAACTTTCTTGTTTTTATTTGTGTTCTAGGCTACTTAAAGTATGATGTAACATTCCATATTGATTAATAATCTTTGGTCCAAATCTTCGCATGGGGCTTGAAAGCAATCAAATAATATAAGGAAATGTATGAGAATATAAACTTCAATAAAGATCAAACTCTTTTCGGCACTAGAATCTATTTAATGTTTATTGTTTTTCTATTTATTTCTTTTCCCTTGGTTTAATATTAAAACTAAAAAAAATACCAAAACATTTTCAACACATTTCTTTTCTTTAAATACTTTTAATGTACATAATCTTTTATTTTATTAGTTTAAGTCTACTCATTATAATATTAAAAAAAAAACACAAAACACTTTAATTTATGCACTTGTTTTACTTTGTTTTATTTTGTTAGTTTAATATTTGTTTTACTAATTATAATATAAACACAAAAATACAAAAACAACTAAATTAATGTATTATATTCATTTCAATTGTAAATAATTTTTTATTTTCTTTTGTTTTTAGTTTAGTTTTTATTTGTTTAAATCAATTACTAACTAAAACATTTAAAGAAGTCCATTGGATGTATTTTGGGTGGTTGGGAGGAATGACTATTACCCTTCTCACCCGATTCAATTCCTTGTGGGTGACATGTTGTGCCCTTAAAAATGGGTCTATAATCTGCTCTTCTTGTTGAGCACCCAATATTCCTAAAATACTCAGCCTCCCTATGTTCTCTTGCGGCTTTTGGGTGGACTTAGCGAGCACCGATATTAATACTCATACAAACTTTGTTTAATTTCATATTTCACTTACAAAAGCAAATACAAAATAATATAAGTTGCAAAATACAACAAAACTCAAATATTGCAAAATCATAAATAAAGATTCATGCTTAGATTCTTAGCCATAGAGTCTAAAGTTCTTTCTTTACGGGGCTTAAAAATTAGGGTAATATTCCTTCCTCTTCCCTCCCAACCTCACATGAGGTTGAGATGTTGGTTTCAAAACACTCTTGTTTCAACATCAACATATTTTGGTGACCATACTGGGAAGGACCATTCAATTGTTCTTTCCTAGTCTTGTTTTAATTCTTTCAAACCATATTTTATCTTCTCCAAATTTATATGTCTCGACTAATTGGAAGCATGTTTAATGGTTGTAACCCTATGGTTTCAACTACTAATCCTAGGAAAGTCATTTGCAAGTATGGAATATTCAAATTTGAGGAAGACCTGAAAAATCACCCATGGTTTATACCAACTCCTTTGAATCTTGCTTACCCCATTAATCATTTTCCTTGCAAATTCAAGAAACATTTACCTTTATTTACGATTATCCTAGAAACATTTGCCTTTATTTGCATTACAAGTTCATATTCTCCTGCAACTCCCTCTGAGCTCTTAGCTGAATATTCTTCTTTAGTGGTGGAGTCTGTCTTTACTCCTTCATTTGTCTATCCTAAGGTTCCCTTCTCTTGTCTACCACCTTTAGAATCTTCACCTCTCTCACAAAATCTCTCCTTCAACCATCGACTGACCATCCTCTTATTTCTCTATAACTCTCACAACTTATATAACTCTTTTCTCGGACTATTGTCACAATCAATCTCCTTCCACGACTGGTCATATCTCTTCATTAATTTGCTCATATGGTTCTGCCACCTCTTTTTAAACATCCATAGCCCTCCTTAGAGCTCGTTCATCTCTTGCATGCTTCTCTCATCAACCCCCCATATCTAGAAACTTCTTCTTTATTAACTCATGAACCCTCCCACAAATCACATTAATATTGCAACAAATCAAGCAATTGTTGTTTAGTAATGAATATAAACCCAAATATCCACCCATAGTATGTTTTGAGCATGAAAATCTACTTCAATATAGTTCATATCCTTCCCTCACAAGAGTGCCAATGGCCTGCAACAAGGTTTACAAGGACCCTGAAGACCTCGAAGACCTAGAGGAAATTAGAAACTCAACCTCAAAGGAATTTGTAGGAACAATAGAAGTTAAAGACACCATCGCCGATGATGTCAGTAGTTCATATACTAAACCTTCGAAGTTGCGGAAAGGAAATACAAGGAGTGGGAAGCATCCTACAATGGATTCTATAGGGGACTATTGGGATGAGCAAACCATAACAAAGATCCAAGCTCTGTTGCAGGAGTATGAGGACTTATTTCCTAAGAGTTTTTTAGAACTAAAATGGATTAAGGGAGATTTAGGAGAGATGAAGATAGAAATCAAGACTTGTGCTAATTCAGTTAAAAACAGACGATACCACCTGAATCTTAGAATCAAAGAAAAGGTTAAGAAAGAGATCGACATAATACTTGCAGCTGGGTTGATTTTTTCGGTGGATGAGGCCGAGTGGATCAATCGCATTGTGATACATAGTAAGAATAGTATTGATGATATTAGAGTCTGTGTTGAATACAAAAGATTGAACTTAGCTTGCGTACATGATCCTTTTCCTACTCCCTTCAGTGATGAAGTAATAGATCAAATGGATGGAAAGGAAACATACTCTTCTATAGATGGATTCTCAAGTTATCATCATGTTAGAATTATGGAAAAGGAAAAAATAAAGACTACCTTTACAACCAAGTGGGGTTATTTTGCATATAATTTTATTCCCTTTGGGATGAAGAATGTGTTGGAAATACTAATACAACTGAGAGGGGGGGGGTGAATCAGTTGTTTATAAGCTTAAACAATTTTATACCTTCTTAACAATTATTAATATTTCTTCATGTGTCATCAAGC
>JZKD02S1673690.1:51878-70038 GCA_000966675.3 Picea glauca | reverse complement strand
GATATGCCGATTCCCGACATCCTCTGTACTCCTTACACCTGTCCTGCATTAACTCCTGGGTGGCCCACAACCTATACCTCTTATCGGGAAATCGCGTATCGCGATTTCGCGATGTTTGATGTTCAAAGTTCTTGTCAATATCAAAACCCGAACCCCGAAACTCCGAACAGGGCTATGATCTATGGTTCAGATTCATTCTTATCCAACGACCGTGATTACTTCGCGAAATTGCATTTCGCAATTTCGGAGTTCTTGATGCATTGTGTTCTTTGTATTCTGAACTCCCGATCCCCGATACTCCGATGCCACCTGTCCTCTGCGCTGGTTGTGCCATGTGTCGCTTAGCTGATGTGGTCTGTTGACATGGGTCGAGTCGATGTTGATCTGACGATTCATATTCCGTCGGGATTTCACATATCGCAAAATCGGGGATTTCGTTGTAGAGTGAACTTTGCATTATGAAATCCCGATCCCCGAATTGCCGATGAAGCCTCCTGGCTGCCACGTGTCCATACGAATAAACGGTCCAGATCCCTTCTTGATTAACGGTTACGATCAAATCGCGAAATCGCATATTGCGATTTCAGGGTTTTCAATGTTAAGTGATTTGGATATTTCAAACTCTCGATCGCCGATTCTCCGATGGCTTATCTCCCTTGCAACTTCTGCAGATCTGACGGCTATTGTTTTTTCGGGAAATTTGAATAAGATCCTACGGTCACTGACTCTTCTCCTCCCGATAATTGCTGCGCTGCTATTCATTTCTATTGTCATCACTGCAACCACAACTATACTTTCCATCAATGACAAGTATACGCTAGTTTGCTTTCTGTTAACTGAAATTGCCAACAGAATGCCCCAACTGTCTTCTCTAGAGTCGTTATTGTTGATTTCCGTGACTTTATTCAGAAGTTACTTAAAGTCTATATGGATTATTTGACCGTGTACAGTCTATTGAAGGAAGACATAGGTCTGCTTTGGTTGATGTTTGATTGGTGTCGACAGTTACAAATATCCTTAAATTTGAAAAAGTGCATCTTTTGCGTGTCTTTTGGAAATTTCCTAAGACACATTGTGTGTAGAGAGGGAGTTCTCGTGGACCCTATGAAAGTTGTTTTCATTCTCAATATTCTGGAAAAGTTACAAAATAAATTTGAAGGGTTTCACTAGACACAAGATTGTGGTAAAGAATTTGACATCCTGAAGGAAAATTTGAGCACTGCCCCTATTTTTACATATACCAAATGGAAGATTGAATTCCATGTATAACATTGAAACTTATGGAATTTCTCTCGGTGTTTTCCTTGCGTAACCAAGTGAGCGCAACTATACCACCACTGAAAGGGAAGGTTTAGCAATGGTTTATGCACTACAAAATTTCAGACACTACTTGCTAGGTGGTCATTTAAATTCTTTACTGGTCATTCTACTTTGGAATATTTGATTAACAAACCTGTTTTGGAAAGAAGCATTTGCAGGTGGCTTCTATTGTTCCAAGAATTTTCCTTTAAAGTTTTTGTCAAGCCTGGAAAACTAAAATTTTGTCTTGATCACCTATCTAGGCTAGAGTAAGGAGAAAGTGGCAGAGCTGTAGATGATTATCTCCTATATGTAGATTTTTTTAAGGTTGAATTTTTTCTAGACTACCTATCTGACATTGTCTTCCCTGGTGGTTATTTCATAACTCAAAAGAGACACTTAGTGGTTCGTGTAGTAGACTACCAAGTTGGGATTGGATAACATCCTTAGAATATTTTTTCTTGACCATGAAAGACTAGATATCTTGTGGGAGTATCATAATGGAGTTGCAAGAGGTCATGTTGGAGGAAAGGTGACTGCACAGAAAGTGTTATAGGAAGGAATATGGTGGGCAATTGTGTTCAAAGATGCCAAACACTATACCAGAGAATGTGATGTTTGTCAGTGATTTGGTAAGCCATATGACAAGGATGAGTTACCACTACACCCTATTTTAGCATTACATGCCTTTGAGAAATGGGTCGTTGACTTCGTCGGTCCCATTAACCCTCTTTCCAAGCAATCAAATGAAAGGTATGTTATCACCCCAACATATTACCTTACTCACTGGGTTGATGTAAAAGTTGTTCAATATTTCTCTACAGACACAACAATAAGGTTCATTTTTGAAAACATCATTACTATATTTGTGTGTCCTTGGAGTCTAACCAGTGATCACAGAGCCCATTTAATCAGTAATACCATTGTGTTAGAATACTAAGAGGGGGGCATGAATAAGTATGAGCACTTTATCACTTGCAACCACAATGTAAAATCTTTAATGATATAATCACAACATATAAACATTAACTTGATTAGTTACCATTCAACAATTTATCATCTAGGTTTAGTATATCAACAATGAAAAATAAAATAATCACAAATACATAGTACACCAAGATTTACATGGAAACCGAATGTGGGAGAAAACCGCATAATGATTTTCTTATATGTCAAAAGAAATACATTCATAGGAAGCACCGACTTCCCAATTTTCCAGCACCAACTGGAAAGAGGCTCCAACCCCTTAATTCTTAGGCCCCAACATGAAGTAATCTCCAACTCCCTGATTTACCAGCTACAATTGGAAGGAGGCTACAACCCCCTTTCCTTTCCTCATCCAACCGCCCTATAATATAGATGTAGACGACCTTATCACTACCCCATCAACCTATAATTGTCCATGTCACTGAACTGATATACTTGTTGTTGCTACTAATATCTCTGCTGCTTCTACTGATATATATATCTCATCAAGTCTACAACAATGCATTCCTCATACCAAGACCCACAAAAGAGTTCTCCAAATCAAAAGCTTATGAATTACTGAGACATACTTGTTCCTGATTTCATCAAAATTCACAAACTAACACACACAGGAAGACATACCTCAAATCATGTAACTGATCTAATTTTTAGATCCCTAATTTTTATAAATTTTCCTCACATGTCCACGACTATATGCATTGTCTTCCTGCAAGTATCCATGATTTTCCTCACTGTATCCAATGGATGTCTGCACTTTTCCTCCTAAAACCCACGAATATACTTAAGGAAATCCTGTATGAAACCCCTTCCCCGTACTCTTGGCTCCTGCAAACTTCATCCTTCATTGGACTTCGCTAACCTTGACTCACTACCTTAGATCTCCAACCTGTATGCTCAGAAGTCTTCATAGAAGTGATTTACAATGGAATCTTCTCTATGTTTTAAAGAGAAATTTCTTAATGAAATGCAACTGCCATGCAATTCATGATAGCATGCAACTCACATGCATCCTGTTATCTTATGTTTACTACCACTTTACTTCGACATGCAACTTTGCTCAAGGATGGCATGAAACTCACATGCAATTCACATGCACCCCGTTATCTTCTGTTTACTTCCACTTTACTTTGACATGCAAATTTTCTCAAGGATTGACATCAATGAAAACCAATCTCAATAATTAATTATCCCTGAAGTAATTAATTATCACCGCAATAATTAATTATCCCTACAATAATTAATTAATATTTTTTGATGATTAATTAATCTTTGAACAATCATTCTCAACAATTAATCTTTCAATAATTAATCCCTTGTTGCAACCACTTTGATTGGTCAAGCTTCTTGATGACCTTCTAGAGGCTTCTAGAATATTCTTGAGGGTCCTCCAACTTCACAGAGCCATATCTCCTCAACCATGAGGAATTACGTGGTGTACCATATATCGCAGGAAATGGCATGACAGGTACTATCCATATATTATAGTCTTACCTGCAAGTATAATAACCATCATGTTTTTATTCCTCGATCAACTATGGGTTCCATGACCAACCTATCATTGGATCCTCTCACATGGATCATATAAAAAAGGGCACCTCTCAGCCAAATGTCCACCATCACCAACACATGCCTCTACCAAGCATGTATTGAATTCACCAGCATACCATCACAAGATATGTGTATGTACCATACCATGTACCAACCTATACCATGCATAAACCATGCATATCAACACTTGTATGATACCATGTGCCAGCCATGCACAACAACCATGTATATCACCCATGTACATAAAATATACCACAATATTTACCATAATACGTGCATCAACCATGTACCAAACCTGTACCATTTCATCAATGATATACCATATCATGCCATACACCATGTACCATAAGATATGATAAAAAAGTAATACCAATGGTGTACCTCAACCAAGTACCATCACCACCAAGAGATGTTTCCTATCCATGTGCTACCATATACCAAGTGTATACCTTAACAATGTGTCAATATCAATGGTATACCTCTAACATGAAAACCAACTATCCAATGATATTGTCCACATCTCTATGGATTCCATACTTCTCCAAAGGTTGACATCAATCTCTAAGATCACTCTCCAAGCTTTGACATCAATCTCTAAGATCAATCTCCAAGGGTTGACATCAATGAAAACCAATTATCCAAACCACTTGTCCAACAATCTCCCCCTTTGGCATTAATTGCAACACTAACATTGATCGAAACACTTAGACATGGAAACACCATGCTCATGCTCCCCTTGTCACTCCTCATCAATGTTTCTTTCTCTCCCCCTTTGACATCAACGGAAAAGGGTATCTTCCTTGGGGATGGTCCCCCTGTATTCATGCCTCTGTTCTTGTCTCCCCCTTTGACATCCTAGGAAAAAGGGTAACTCTTTCTCTGGGGCTGCTCCCCCTGTTTGAGATTTCCTTTGGGCTGATCTCCCTATCTTCACTCTTCTGATATATTATTTGACTATTTCTCTCTCCTTGAATTCTCTGCAAGATGTCGTGTAGATCAAATGTAGGTTTTCCTATGCTTGATTCCTTCTGGATTTTTTATCCATTGTTGATTCCTCTTGTAAATTAATGAAATATTTAAAAGAATTCAAAATTTTGAGCATTCAAATATTTCATTATCGAAAACATCCAACTGTCTATGAGTTAGTCTTTGAAAAAATCTATCATGAACTCATGCTCTCATCCACTGATATATATATATATATATATATCCAATCCTTCCAAGTGTTTTATGAATCCATCCTTGTCCATGTGACTCATACTGATCGTGAATATTCTACACAACTATCCACAATGCTGACCCATTTGTAACTTCACTATTCTGAAAACTTATTTGAATCCATTGCAACTGATCATCACTTACCTGCATCTAAAACTGAACCAACTATGCCCACTAGTCTACTCAACTGCAAATCAAACTCTACAAATATGCAATGAATATATTCATGCTTCAATATGTCTATATGAATCTCTCTATCATAGAACCACTCTAAATCAAACATTTGTAACACCACTTTGAAACACTTCATGATGTCTCAAGGATATATATTTGAACTGTAACAATTGTTGCATAGACTCCCCCTGTTCAATATTCATATTACCTGGGAGTCTCCAAGCCAGATGGCTCAGAAAAATGGAGGAATCCACTTGAATGCGGAGTAGTCTTCTTCTTTGTCAGTGGATCCATCATCTTCCTAAATTATGATACTTTATTCTTGAATTCTAACATCTTCCTTTACACATGTGGATTCATCATAATCTCATATTACTATGTATCATGAGAGTGTTATTTCTGGGACTTGTTCTTCCTTTACCTGTTCTCTTGTTTTTCATTTCTTCTCCAAACCTTCCTATATCTTACATCTTCCCTTTTTCTTGTATATTTATCCTGATCTTGTACTACTGCAGATTTTGACAATATGATCCTTGAGACTTTTTATTCTTTCACATGCCTTTCTAGACTCTCTTGTACTATTGCAAATCTGATGATCTTCGAGACCCATTATTCATTCATCTTCTCTTCTTTTCTTTATTTTCTTTTTCAAACCTTCTTATTCTGATTATTGGTATTTTCTTTCATGGATGGCTCTATCAGGCTTTTGCAATTTTTATCTATGTGACCATAATTGTGGAATTTGTAACATTCAATATTGCGAGGAGCCACATAAGCACTACTTGCTTGAACATTTCTTCCATATGCTCTCTAGTCTACAACTTTATTTCCAAAGTTAGAAAAATAAAAATAGTAGCCATGAAAGAAACTTTTATACCTGGGAGTAGATGATCCTCTCTGTGATGTAGTCCTTATGAATCCATGCATTGGATGATCATGATCATAGTTGAATCTTCTTTGTTGTATGAAAGTAGATTGTATTATTGAAAAGGTATCCTTCCTCTTGGACTCTTGCTGACCATGATTCCTTCCTTTAAGTACTTCTGTGTAACTCTTAACCTTTTCTTCATTCTTCCTTTCCGATAACTTGTGACATTTCTCTTCAACTTTCTTTGCTGATGATGTGGATGCTTCTTCAACATTGTTACCGAGCTTGACAAATTTTACTCTCAACATGACAAATTCTTCTTCAAGATTCTCAAGCTCTTCTTATTTCTTCATCATCTAATTCTTCATGTCTTCTTCCATTCTCTTTTCCTCTTCAAGTTGTATCTTCAAGGAGATGATTTCTTCTTCAAGTTTTCTTTCTTGTTGACTGAATTCCACTTCATGATTCTTTTCCTTTTCAATCTCAGGATTTTCTTCTATTTCATTGGGATTTTCTCTGCTGACTTCTTCATCATCTGAGTTTTCACCAACTTCATTTTATTTTGTTCCCTGCCTTGTGTAAAGATATTGTAGGATGTCCCAAATCTCTTTGGTTAATGGACACTATCCCACTTTGGTTTTTACTAAATCAAGTAATACTTTCATGATAAAATCCATTTCTATCTTGTTGTTCCTTTTCAATTCCTTCTTGGCTGCAGTCTTTGGAGGCTTGTTTGTAGCTGTGTACCTTGTCTCAACTGATCGCCAAATATCACATCCCTATGCTTGTAGAAATGCTTTCATTCTATTGCTCCATATTTCATATTTCAAACCATTTTGACCATTGAATTGTGGTACTTCCATCTTATACATATCAGTGGTTTCATTGATCTACCTTCCAATGGTTAAACTGCTTCTTGAAGGATAGGCTCTGATACCAATTGTTGGAATACTGAGANGGGGGGGGGGGATCAATATGATCAATTTATCACTTTTAAACACAATATAAAATATTCAATGATATAATCATAGCATACAAACATTAACTTGACTAGTTACCATTCATCAGTTTATCATCTATGTTTAGTATATCAAAAATGCATAATAAAGTAATCACAGATACAAAGTACACCAAGATTTATGTGGAAACCCAATGCGGTAGAAAACCACGATTTTTTTTTCTTATATGTCAGAAGAAATACATTCATAGGAAGCACCAACTTCCCAATTTTCCATCTCCAACTAGAAGGAGGCTCCAACCATCTAATTCTCAATCTCCAACCTGAAGGAAGATCCAATTCCCTGATTTACCAACTACAATTGGAAGGAGGATACAACCCCCTTTCCTTGCCCCATCCAACCGCTCTGTAGTATATATGTAGAAAACCCTGCCACTACCACATCAACCTATCACTATCCCTGTCATTGAACTGATATACATGTTGTTTCTACTAAAATATCTATTGCTACTATTAATATATATGTTGCTGCTACTGATATCTATATCTCATCAAGACTAAAACAATGCATTCCTCACACCAAGATCCACAAGATATTTATCCAAATCAAAATCTTATGAATTACCGAGACATACCTATTCCTAATTTCTTTAGAATTCACACCCTAACACACACATGAAGACATACCTTGAATCATGCAGGTGACCTAAGTTTTAGATCCTTGATCTTCATAAATTTTCCTCATAGGTCTGCGAATGTATGCATTGTCTTCCCACGAGTATCCACACTTTTCCTCACTATAGCCCACATATGTTCGCACTTTTCCTCTTGAAACCCGCGGATATACTCAAGGAATTCATGTATGAAACCCCTTCTTCATACTCTTAGCTCCTGCAAACTTCATCCTTCACTGGACTTTTCTAACCTTGACTCACTGCCTTAGATCTCCAACCTGTGTTCTCAAAAGTCTTCACATAAGTGTTTTGCAATGGAATTTTCTATGTCTTTTAAAGAGAAATTTCTTAATGACATGAAACTTCCATGCAACTCATGATGACATGCAACTCACATGAAAATCACATGCATCTTGTTATCTTATGTTTACTACCACTTTACTTTGACATGCAACTTTTCTCAAGGATGGCATGCAACTCACATGAAACTCACATGCATCCTGTTATATTATGTTTATTGCCACTTTACTTTGACATGCAACTTTTCTCAAGGATTGACATCAATGACAACCAATCTCAATAATTAATTAATCTTTTTCGATAAATAATTAACTATCAACAATCATTCTCAACAATTAATGCCTTGTTCCAACCACTTTGACTAGTCAAGCTTCTTGATGACCTTGGAGAGGCTTCTACAATATTCTTGAGGGTCCTCCAACTTCATAGATCCATATCTCCTCAATTGTGAGTAATTACATGGCGTACCATATATCACCAAAAATGGTATGATGCGTACTATCCATCTATGATAGTATTACCTGTAAGTATATTGACCTTCATGTCTTTATTCCTTGATCAACTACGGGTTCCATAACCAACCTATCACTGAATCCTCTCACATGGATCATATACCAAGGACACCTCTCAACCAGATGTCCACCATCACCAACACATGCCTCTACCAGGCATGTACCGAAGTCACCAACATACCATCACAAGATATGTACCTATACCATACCATGTACCAACCTCTACCATGCATCAAGCATGCACATCAAAACTTGTACCATACCATGTGCCAGCCATGCACATCACCCATATACATCAACTTGTACCATGATCTGTACCATAACAAGTGCATCAACCATGCACCAAACCGTTGACGTTGACATGTTCTTTAAATGTTGACATGATCTGTACCATAACAAGTGCATCAACCATGCAAGTGAACAAGTGCATCAACCATGCATCAACTTATAGTCCAAATGACTATAAGTAACTTTCTGGTTAACCGTTGACGTGTTCTTTAAATGTTCTGGATGTCGTGTCCTATCGAATTTGTATTGATACTTGTGCTCATTATTACCCAAATCACTTATTATATCTTGTCGCATTCGTTGGTCATATCCATTGTTAATGTCACATTACCTCTGCGTTGTCCCCTTAAATGATTCCTTCTCATAATTCCCTATTGTTTCCTATAAAATCGTCATCACCTGACTACTCAAGTTATTGTGTTTTATTCAAGTCATTTGCATACCCAGTCACGGAGCCTACTGAGTGTTTAGTGCATCCTCGTCTGCGTCTGCATCCTCCTATTGAGCTTGTCTATTTGTGTAGGTGTCCCACCATGGGTCATGCTACAACTACTCATGGGTCCATTCCCAAGGAATTTGTTCCAGTAGACATCATTGATCCATGAGATACATTTATACGAGACTTACATGGTAAAGTTGAGCAAACTCAGCTCATCGATGTAGAATTTGCGGATGCAGCCTTGTTCCCAGAGATGAAAGTTGAAGAATATCTAGAGTATTTCCCATTACCATCAGGAGATATTGACATAGAATGGAAGACCCCCTATGTACCACTACGATATTCCACACTCATTAAATTGCAATATTTTCTAGTATTTGGGACCATGGGAGAAGCCAACCGCTACACCAAATTCCTCATCAGTCGTGTCCATAATGACTCCCTGTGGTTGGACACATAATACCCAATTTGTGCCAACAATATTAACCATATTACCGATCTCTCAATGGAAGGTGACGATGTTATGAAGGGTTTCCAAGGGTGAGGGAAGCATGGCATAAAGAAGGGATAGGTTATCCTTCATGATAAGTTCAAAACCAGGAGAGGTGGTCGAGGAGCCCTGATTACGCCCATTTTTCCTGAACTAGTTTGTTGTGCTTTTTACCCACTTTCCAACAAAGTAATGGAAAACTACACCAAGGGGGAATGCACAATCGATGCCCTCTCGGTTGTCGATTTATGTGCACAAGGTTCCATCTTGGACTGGTGTCAATATTTAAGGATTGAATTGTTGCAGGATTGCATGGATGTGCACGAGAAGGCTAGCTACTTCATCTATGGCTACCTCCTAGTCATGTTTGCGATGTGGAAGTGTAAACCACCAATGGGGAGGGACTTTCTAGTCACTTTATATAGTCAAGTGACGATAAAGTTTGAGCCATGGTACGCCCGTACTGATACCTCAAATTTTTCATTCAACAATGATGCTTTCTTGCAGTGGAAAAATGAGCTTGTTAATGCCACCCAACGCTGTAGGATTCCACGGGATATCCTCAATCAAAATACCAACACAATATGCTTTGGCATGAATAGAGACCACACTTTTATGCGACCAATAGGTAAAAATGCGAAACAATTTCACTCTCCTCTCTTTCCCTAATACCATAATGCAAAAATTCTAGACAAGGAGGTGTTCTCATGGCATGGAGTCATGCAAGTGAAGAAGAAGTACATTGTTTCCTATCAATTGCTTGCCATTTCTCTTTCGGAGGCCCCAACACCAATAGATGTTCCAGGTTCCAACACAACAACCAAAAAAATATCGTGCATGCCCTTAGAGTTAGAGGAGGAAGAGGAAGAGGAGGCATTGCCCATGATAGTTCCACTGCAATTTTCATCAATTCCTGATGATGCTACATTTGTAGGTAAAGTACTCTGTGATGTCCTTACAACTGAATTTCCTCCAAAGAAACCCTGTATTGGCTCTATTTCCACATATTCCACTGATCCCATCATCACAAATTCCATACCCATTTCTTCACTTCCACCCCATGCCCACACTATTCCCCCTATGTCGTCATTTGTCCCCATCATCACTATTCCTAATGACCCCATAGAACAACTCAAATCCACCCCTATCATTGAATAGATTAAGAGAAAGACCCCTATTTTTGTTATGGGAACCCCCTCTACCACTCCATCATCCATTCCCCACACTAACATCGAGATTGTTGTGAAAGATTTTGGTGACCCATTCACTATGACTATAGGAACCACAATCCCCATTCCATCCACCTTCCCCAACATTCTACAATTCCATGCTCCCCTCGACACCCCGCCAGAGATCAACCCTAATCCTAAGAAAGATAAAGTACCACAAGAGCATGAGAAGATGGTTCATGATCCTAGAATTGACCTGATGGGCACCCAGGAAGAAGCTACCTCAACTCACAACACCACCTTAGTCAATGAGCAGGTTGCACCACTACTACAGAATCCCCAACGGTGTTGTTTCATATTAGAGATGTTCTTGGAATGCACAAAAGTAATCAATATGCTTCCCTCATATGTCCAAGACAGGATTTCCCATAGCTTCTGAGCTACGTCTCCTATTCGTGATGGTGTTGACACTCCCAATATGTCTGAATGATTTTTTTCAAGTGGCCAACCGCTTGCATCAAGGTTTCGAAAGTATCCATATCTCACCAGTGGCGAGCTCACGTCCTAGTCCACACCACAGATATTCCATGTTATCTGTGCCTCCACTGCTCAAATTGAGTAGTGGATAACTTTGGTCAAGCATACGAATGAAGAGATCACATAACATATGCACTATTTTCACCAATAGATAGTTTTGGAATCTGCAGCCAGGGATCATGAGCATGGATTGCACACATAGGCTGAGTCCACTATTGAAGCCATTTCTAACAAGTTTATCTAGGTGTGGCCCACATTAAGGCAGTTTTCTTTTGAGCTCCCTAAGGATATTACCCTGGTTGCGCTAGTGCACTGGGTTGGGATTATGGAAGAGGAATGGTCTCAATTAGCGCAGAGAATGGGAAACCTACAAAAGTAGCTAGAATATATTCAACTCAAGGAGTAGGAGTATCCTAAGGCCATTCTTGAGAAGATCACCTAGGTTGTTGTTGAAGGCAACAAAGTTCAATCCTCCCTCTTGTTATCTCCTCAAATAAATCAATTGAGATTTTTCATTTTAGATGATAGGATGTCTTTTAAAAAGGTACTTTAAAATTTTTAAATCTCATTTCTCAAAGCCTTACGCATGTAATAAAGTTTAAATAAATGTTTGTTTAGTTTTTATTTGATCTAATTCAAATATCAGGTTTCGGTGGCTTAGGCGAACATTTCGATTGTTCATTAGCCACCGAAAGCCTTAGATTTTGGTAGCTTAAGTAAAGGAATCCAGGGCTATTTTACCACCGAAATCGCAGAAGTGGGGAAAGAGTCAACACGTCCTTTCACATGTTTCAACTATCAGGTTCGATGTTTTATAATTGCAATAAGCCACCAAAAAGACAGGAGAACGGACCGTTCACGACTAGAAGCTGATCTTTGTATGATATAAGAGAATCTTTTCAAATCATTATATCATCAAGACATATGCTTACGTACCTTCCATCATTACAATTATCGACCATGACTACTGCAAATCACCAATCGTTCTTCCACATCCCTTGTAATCAGTGCCACGTTCTAAATCTCGCCCCATTTTTCTCATTTCTATCACAGCCGAGCCGACTCTCGCTAACTCTATGCTGTGTAACTCTCCTATGAAATCCACTCCTTCGATCATAGGTGTGCGGAAACATTGTGGCAAATGAAGAAAGGAGCGTCAACCCTGAGGAAAGAGCTTGATGACATCAGAAATCTGGAGTCACACCTGGAGGTATGTCAAACGTTCAGGGATGCAGGGTGTTCTAATTTTTTCAAAAAATTACAGAGTTCTCATCAACAGGTGGTAGAGGCCTTTGCCCTCAATTTCGATGGAAAGAAAGAAATCATAGGCCGAGATGAATTTGAGATAGATGAAGCCTTCATAGCTGAAGTGACAGAGCTTCCCATGTCTAGAGAAAAATGGTTTAAAACTACTGTCACTAAGAATGTTGAATTTAGGTCTTATTTGAAACCCAAACACAGGGGTTTGATATGGAAGAAAGACATTCTTGTGTCTTTCCTTGAAGAGAAATGGCAGCCAGTAACCCTACAATCTTTGAGCAAGATGCAAACGCCTAAAAAGATCTGTCCTAAGGCATTTTTTGATCTAAGAAAAGAGTATTTTTGAAATTTTGATAATCTCAGGTTTCAGTGGCTTAGGAGAACATATCGATTGTTCATTATCCACCGAAAGCAGAGTTTTTGGTAGCTAATTGGCCTGAATTCTATCTACTCTAGCTACCAAAAGCACTGATAGGGCATAAAGTTAATGTTTTTGCATAGGTCCAAGTTTTCCTTATCCAAAAGCCTCATAAATGGTTCCAATCGATGGAAGATAATTAATGAAATCCTTATCAAGAGTTTGTTTTGGTTTTGGAGGTGCTCTACAAGATAGAAAGGTAAAAAAYGGTTAGCTATTTTCAAGGATATAAGACTGTTTGACTGTCAACATGTGTCACGTTCGACTCCTCCCATATCACATGAGATCCAATAGCCTCGGAAGGCTCACTACACCTGCCAAAGAATATGAAGAACATAAAGATTATTTGAGAATTTGAATTGACCTAGTTTATAGGATCTTTACCTACTTTCTTGGGCAAGTTATTGATTTTTTGTTTTTGGCAAAATTTGATCCAGTAATCTAGGATCTTGAAACTGTTTGTAAAGGGATATAAAGCCCAAAACGTTTGATGAACAAAAGGTTCGATTTTGATTTCTATAATCCACTGTTACTGTGATAAAGACACTTTCTTTAATATATTAAGCCTGCAAGCTTCTTTCATTGTTATTGTCAGATTCTCTTTTCATTCCTTTTCTATGCCTATGAGTTGAAACCATTTCTTTGTCTATGTTTAAAGGTCCTATGGTAACTGCCATCTTACCTTTGATTATTAAACAAGAATCATAAGCATCCTTTTCTAGTTTTTTGACCCATCATATATATTGTTTATGTATGTTCTGGTTAATTGATTGGTTTCTTGTCCATTTTATCTACAAACCTATCTGATAATAGCTCTTGAAGGCCTTGTACTACACGAATATAGCTATACTTTCTTGAAGACACGCTCCAATGATTTAGATATTCATATTGATCCAAACCCACACCCATTATTGAGAAAATAATTACAAAAATGGTTAAGTTACCAGACATCTCTGAGATACAACCTAGGAGAGTTTCATGGAGTGATAACAAATTGGCGTCGTTGCCGGGGAGAGGAGACTGAAGCTCAACTTCCCTGGGAGACAACAAGATCCAAATTTGATGATAGACAAAGTTTGGACACATTTTTGGTTGTGACCATCTATTTGGCGACTCCATTGGAATGGAGTGGCTCCGAGAAGGGCTCATACTAGGGAAAACCAAGAAAGACCACTGGTAGCACCAATTCCAGATCCTGAGAAGATCATCAGAAGTGGAAAAGCATTTCAAAGACAAACTTCCAAATCTGCAAGAGCATCTAAACCAGGTATTTCAAGAAACACTTCTTCTTTTGTTTCTAGAGAACCTCTTGTCGAATCCCCTTTTGCTGAAACTTCTAGTTCTCAGAAAATTGAGATTGTGTCAGAAAGCTTGAAGGGTGATGAGCCTTCAATTTCCTATGATGTTATAGATTCTATTTCTGAGCATGTTACTATATCCAACCTAAGAGAAGAAGTTGTAGAATCTCTTCAAGAAGAGGACTCTTCCTCTTCTTTGAATTCTTCACCAACTAAGCCCATAGAGAGTTTTTTCCATACTCATACCAGTCTGCCTGTTCTTGAAGATATTTTACAAGATATTTCCTTTAAGGGTGAAGAAAACTTGGCCTTACTGCTCGATCAGTTTTACAGAGCTTCTTACTTTCCACCTTATTCAAGAAACACATTCCAGGGTAGTCATCCTACCAGTGCTTCTCCTTCATTCCTCAGTGAAGTAAGACCACCATTGTCCATAGTCCCACCTATCCCATCTCAACCATCATCTACAGAAACTTCTTCCTCTCCATCAACCCCCAAGATTTCCATGGTTGCCCCTTTGACAAAAATGGAACAAATCTTAGCCAATAGGTATGCCCCTCTTGTGTTTCCCAATCCCTTATCAGCCATGGTGACATGAGATTATCAAAAATATATGTCGAAGTTTATTGGATCTAGGGATTATACTGCTGATGAACATATAGAAGATTTCTATGCTTATGTTGAGAACATTAACATTTCAGAGGAAGATGTTTAGATCGGAATTTTTGTGCAAAGCTTGGATAACCAAGCCAGGAAGTGGTTCAAGGAACTACCAACAAATTCAGTGGCAGGCATTGAGCAGTTAGATGAGGTGTTTTTGAAACATTGGGGAGAAATAAGAGATCACTTGTATTATATTTATGAATTCAAAAATCTAAGAAGAGAAAATAGGGAGTTTGTCTTAGACTTCACCAAAAGATTCAATAAGATGTTTGGCAAGATTCCTGCAGAGATCAAGCCAACTGATGCATCAACAAAGATCACTTACTCTTCTGCCTTTGAACTAGAATTTTTCTTAATCCTTAGAGAAAGAAGGTCAGCCACACTCTCTTTAATGCAATATGCTTCTCTTGAGGTTGAATCTAACATTATGGCATCTCAGAAACTTAAAGGAAAATTTGAGAGAAAGAAGTCGTGTACTGATCCTCCTTCTTCTTCAAATACCAAAATGGAAAAGATGGCCAAGATGCTGGACAAATTGACCTAAAAAATGTCAAAACTAAAAATTCAGAGTCAGCAGCCAACAAGAAGTAAAGATCCTAATGCTTATTCTCCCAGGAATCCCAATGCATTCCCTTACAGAAGGAACAACCAGCAGGTCCATATCCTTCAGAGAGACAAGAATGCAGCTGAGGACCAAAGGATCAGGGCCCCCTTCCAAAATGCAATGCTAGAAGAAGAACATGAGTTATCTCATGACGAAGTTGAAGAAAAAGACGACATCAATTTCTTTGCGGATAAAAATAATTCCTCCTTCTTGACACAAATAGATTATGAGGAGGCCCAGATGGAGGAGCAGATTCATGAGGCAAGCATTGAAGAATATTTTTATCAGAAAAATGATCAACCATGTTACAATTTAAGATCTAAGACTGCCTCTCCAAAGCCATTGATTGCTGCTCCTGGAAAAAAGAAAGATGTTGCTTCCAAGCAGCCTGCTGCTCCTGCAAAGCAGACCTCCACTCCTGCAAAACAACAGTAGAAGCAATTGCAGCCCCAATCCAAAGAACAAGTCTCCCTCAGAGCTACTCCTAATGAGGTAAAACCTTCCGATAGAATATCATACTCATTTAATTTCAAATCAGAAATTCAGAAGGTGAAAATACTTATGTCGTTGACTAAACTTATTAAGAATGACATATTCAAGTCTGCTATCCTGAAGTCCCTTCAACCAAAGACTCCTCCAGTTGCTTATTACATAAAACTTCAATATGACAAGCCCACAGTGACTATAGGACCTATGGTAGAAGACCGATATGACTCTCGTCCACCCTTTTAAATATTCCTAAATATCCATGATAAGATCCTTCACAATTGCTTGCTTGACTCGGGAGCATCACACAATCTTATGCCTAAAGCAGTGATGGATGAACTTGGGCTTGACATCACAAAACCTTACCATGATCTCTTCTATTTCGACTCTAGGAAGGTAAGATGCCTCGACCTCATAAAATACCTTGTCATACACCTTTCTTAGCTGCCAATGAGAAACATGATAATGGATGTTATAGTTGCTGATATCCCACCCAAGTTCAGCCTCCTCTTTTCGTGTTCATGGAGAAAAAGGCTAGGGGGTACCTTGCAGATGGATCTTTCGTATGCCACAATCCTGATGTTTGGAGGAGAGCTAAAGAGACTTTACAGAGAAAATCATCTTGCCTACATCGTTAGTTATGGGAAAAATTCTATAAACCATCCCATTTATGCTTTAGACACAGACTTTGGATAATGCATTCCACAAATAGATGATTCTCATCTAGCTCCTTTGTAGATCAAAAAGCCTACTTATCAGCAAACTGATGGAGAGAGTACTCCCGTGTGGAGCATGTTCTTTGATGGTGCCAGTACCAAAGACTTGGCAGGTGCAGGTGTAGTTTTGATTTCTCCTTCAAAAGAGGTCATTCATTTGTCTTTTAAACTTGATTTCAAAACTACTAACAATATAACAGAGTATGAGGCTTTGCTATTGGGATTAAATTCTGCCAAGGAGATGGGAATCATAGGACTAAAAGTGTTTGGAGATGCAGATCTTATCATACAACAAGTGAATAGTACTTTCCAAGAAAAACATGTCAGGTTGAAAGCTTACAGGGATGAGGTATGGAAAATTAGGGACTCTTTCTCCATTTTTGATATTTCTTATATACCCAGAGCTATGAATCATCTTGCTGATTCCCTTGTTGTCTCAGCCAGTATGTTCATTCCTCCCATGCCTCCCAGACTAGATTATGAAATCCAATTCAAATATAGACCATCCCTTCCCGACAATATTAAATATTGGAAAGTCTTTGAAGATGATGATGAGCTTAGTAGATTTCTTCAGGTGGTAGATGAATTTTCTGATATGCATATTGACTAGGAAAATCAAAATGTAGAGGAATCCAAAAAGCCTAAGCTAAAAAGAAAAATGGGTCAACATGATATTGTTCAACTACCCAACAATTATATACCTCAGGGTTTGGTGCCTCTTGAGAAGATTTTCGACCAAAACGATGTCCCCTACAAACTTGATAAGAAGGAGAAGGATCCTGCTGTCCATAAGCACAATATAGGAAGCCAAAGTCATCTTAAATTCATAAATTCGTCCGCTGAATTAACTGTTGTTCAGAGGTCAAATTATTGCAACATTATGAAGGAATTTGCTGATGTTTTTGCTTGGAAATACAATGATATGAAAACCTATGATCTTGATGTCATTCAACATAAGATTCCCCTTGAGAAAGACACCATCCCTTTCAAACAAAAACTGAGACTTATCAGTCCTCTCCTATTGCCTGTAGTTGAAAAAGAAATAAAAAATCTCCTTGATGCCAAAATCATAATTCCATTAAGACACTCTAAATGGATTGCAAATCTAGTAAGAGTGAGAAAGAAAAATGGTGAGATCAGGTTATGCGTTGATTTTAGAAACCTAAATAAATGCTCAAAGAAAGACAACTATCCCCTACCCAAGATGGAACACTTGCTGCAAAGAATTTCAGGGGCCACTGTCATGTCTTTCCT
>JZKD02S1673690.1:25691-51828 GCA_000966675.3 Picea glauca | reverse complement strand
CAGTTTTACAGAGCTTCTTACTTTCCACCTTATTCAAGAAACACATTCCAGGGTAGTCATCCTACCAGTGCTTCTCCTTCATTCCTCAGTGAAGTAAGACCACCATTGTCCATAGTCCCACCTATCCCATCTCAACCATCATCTACAGAAACTTCTTCCTCTCCATCAACCCCCAAGATTTCCATGGTTGCCCCTTTGACAAAAATGGAACAAATCTTAGCCAATAGGTATGCCCCTCTTGTGTTTCCCAATCCCTTATCAGCCATGGTGACATGAGATTATCAAAAATATATGTCGAAGTTTATTGGATCTAGGGATTATACTGCTGATGAACATATAGAAGATTTCTATGCTTATGTTGAGAACATTAACATTTCAGAGGAAGATGTTTAGATCGGAATTTTTGTGCAAAGCTTGGATAACCAAGCCAGGAAGTGGTTCAAGGAACTACCAACAAATTCAGTGGCAGGCATTGAGCAGTTAGATGAGGTGTTTTTGAAACATTGGGGAGAAATAAGAGATCACTTGTATTATATTTATGAATTCAAAAATCTAAGAAGAGAAAATAGGGAGTTTGTCTTAGACTTCACCAAAAGATTCAATAAGATGTTTGGCAAGATTCCTGCAGAGATCAAGCCAACTGATGCATCAACAAAGATCACTTACTCTTCTGCCTTTGAACTAGAATTTTTCTTAATCCTTAGAGAAAGAAGGTCAGCCACACTCTCTTTAATGCAATATGCTTCTCTTGAGGTTGAATCTAACATTATGGCATCTCAGAAACTTAAAGGAAAATTTGAGAGAAAGAAGTCGTGTACTGATCCTCCTTCTTCTTCAAATACCAAAATGGAAAAGATGGCCAAGATGCTGGACAAATTGACCTAAAAAATGTCAAAACTAAAAATTCAGAGTCAGCAGCCAACAAGAAGTAAAGATCCTAATGCTTATTCTCCCAGGAATCCCAATGCATTCCCTTACAGAAGGAACAACCAGCAGGTCCAGATCCTTCAGAGAGACAAGAATGCAGCTGAGGACCAAAGGATCAGGGCCCCCTTCCAAAATGCAATGCTAGAAGAAGAACATGAGTTATCTCATGACGAAGTTGAAGAAAAAGACGACATCAATTTCTTTGCGGATAAAAATAATTCCTCCTTCTTGACACAAATAGATTATGAGGAGGCCCAGATGGAGGAGCAGATTCATGAGGCAAGCATTGAAGAATATTTTTATCAGAAAAATGATCAACCATGTTACAATTTAAGATCTAAGACTGCCTCTCCAAAGCCATTGATTGCTGCTCCTGGAAAAAAGAAAGATGTTGCTTCCAAGCAGCCTGCTGCTCCTGCAAAGCAGACCTCCACTCCTGCAAAACAACAGTAGAAGCAATTGCAGCCCCAATCCAAAGAACAAGTCTCCCTCAGAGCTACTCCTAATGAGGTAAAACCTTCCGATAGAATATCATACTCATTTAATTTCAAATCAGAAATTCAGAAGGTGAAAATACTTATGTCGTTGACTAAACTTATTAAGAATGACATATTCAAGTCTGCTATCCTGAAGTCCCTTCAACCAAAGACTCCTCCAGTTGCTTATTACATAAAACTTCAATATGACAAGCCCACAGTGACTATAGGACCTATGGTAGAAGACCGATATGACTCTCGTCCACCCTTTTAAATATTCCTAAATATCCATGATAAGATCCTTCACAATTGCTTGCTTGACTCGGGAGCATCACACAATCTTATGCCTAAAGCAGTGATGGATGAACTTGGGCTTGACATCACAAAACCTTACCATGATCTCTTCTATTTCGACTCTAGGAAGGTAAGATGCCTCGACCTCATAAAATACCTTGTCATACACCTTTCTTAGCTGCCAATGAGAAACATGATAATGGATGTTATAGTTGCTGATATCCCACCCAAGTTCAGCCTCCTCTTTTCGTGTTCATGGAGAAAAAGGCTAGGGGGTACCTTGCAGATGGATCTTTCGTATGCCACAATCCTGATGTTTGGAGGAGAGCTAAAGAGACTTTACAGAGAAAATCATCTTGCCTACATCGTTAGTTATGGGAAAAATTCTATAAACCATCCCATTTATGCTTTAGACACAGACTTTGGATAATGCATTCCACAAATAGATGATTCTCATCTAGCTCCTTTGTAGATCAAAAAGCCTACTTATCAGCAAACTGATGGAGAGAGTACTCCCGTGTGGAGCATGTTCTTTGATGGTGCCAGTACCAAAGACTTGGCAGGTGCAGGTGTAGTTTTGATTTCTCCTTCAAAAGAGGTCATTCATTTGTCTTTTAAACTTGATTTCAAAACTACTAACAATATAACAGAGTATGAGGCTTTGCTATTGGGATTAAATTCTGCCAAGGAGATGGGAATCATAGGACTAAAAGTGTTTGGAGATGCAGATCTTATCATACAACAAGTGAATAGTACTTTCCAAGAAAAACATGTCAGGTTGAAAGCTTACAGGGATGAGGTATGGAAAATTAGGGACTCTTTCTCCATTTTTGATATTTCTTATATACCCAGAGCTATGAATCATCTTGCTGATTCCCTTGTTGTCTCAGCCAGTATGTTCATTCCTCCCATGCCTCCCAGACTAGATTATGAAATCCAATTCAAATATAGACCATCCCTTCCCGACAATATTAAATATTGGAAAGTCTTTGAAGATGATGATGAGCTTAGTAGATTTCTTCAGGTGGTAGATGAATTTTCTGATATGCATATTGACTAGGAAAATCAAAATGTAGAGGAATCCAAAAAGCCTAAGCTAAAAAGAAAAATGGGTCAACATGATATTGTTCAACTACCCAACAATTATATACCTCAGGGTTTGGTGCCTCTTGAGAAGATTTTCGACCAAAACGATGTCCCCTACAAACTTGATAAGAAGGAGAAGGATCCTGCTGTCCATAAGCACAATATAGGAAGCCAAAGTCATCTTAAATTCATAAATTCGTCCGCTGAATTAACTGTTGTTCAGAGGTCAAATTATTGCAACATTATGAAGGAATTTGCTGATGTTTTTGCTTGGAAATACAATGATATGAAAACCTATGATCTTGATGTCATTCAACATAAGATTCCCCTTGAGAAAGACACCATCCCTTTCAAACAAAAACTGAGACTTATCAGTCCTCTCCTATTGCCTGTAGTTGAAAAAGAAATAAAAAATCTCCTTGATGCCAAAATCATAATTCCATTAAGACACTCTAAATGGATTGCAAATCTAGTAAGAGTGAGAAAGAAAAATGGTGAGATCAGGTTATGCGTTGATTTTAGAAACCTAAATAAATGCTCAAAGAAAGACAACTATCCCCTACCCAAGATGGAACACTTGCTGCAAAGAATTTCAGGGGCCACTGTCATGTCTTTCCTAGATGGCTTCTCAGGATATAACCAGGTTTCTGTACATCCTGATGACCAAGAAAAAACTTCCTTTACTACTCCTTGGGGTACCTTCATGTATGCCAAGATGCTATTCAGGCTAATGAATGCCAAGGCCACTTTTCAGAGGGCCATGGACATAGATTTTGTGGGAGAGAAGGATAGGTGTGTCCTCATCTATCTTGATGATATCATAGTTTATTCTAATAGTCATGAAGAGAATCTGAAGCATCTGAAAAGAGTATTTTTGAAATGCAGACAGTTTGGGATTTCACTAAACCCCGAAATATCTCAATTTGCTCTCAAGAAGGGTAAGCTCCTCGGCCACATTGTTTAAGAAGAAGGAGTGAAAATTGATCCAGCTCGGGTGGAAGCAATTCAGAGGTTGTCCATACCAAGGTCAAAGACGGATATCCAATCTCTACTCGGTAAGATAAATTTTGTCAGAATATTTATTCCTAATTTCGTTGAGTTAGTGAAACACATAACCTCTATGCTAAAAAAGGGATTCGAGATAAAATGGACAGAAAATGCAAGAAGTTCATTTCAGGATATTAAACAGGCTATCATGGAATCCCCCACTCTAATCAGTACAGATTACACCAAGAACTTCTATATTTTCTCTTTTGCTTCCTATGACACGGTGACAACAATATTGTTACAAAAAGATGATGAAAGTCTTGATCATCCGGTGGCCTTTTTCAGAAAAGCACTCAGAGATGATGAACTAAGGTATGATCCTATAGAAAAACAAGCTTATGCTCTCATTAAGTCATTAAAAGAATTCAGAATTTATATTTTCCATGCAAAGGTTGTCGCCCATGTTCCTTCAGCCTATGTGAAGGATGTATTGACTCAGCCTGATATTGATGGAAAGAGAGCTAAATGGATCGTAAAGCTGATTGAGTTTGACATAGAGGTGAATCCCACTAAGTTGGTAAAATGCCAAGGCCTTGCCAAGCTTTTGACAAAAGAGAACTATGATCTTTTGGACATAAATTTCATTGGGGAAAGTTCAACAAGTTTGCAGATAGGGGTAGCAACGGAAGAACAACATGGCAGCCATCAAGTGGCTAAGAATTTGTCTTCATGTGAGTGGTATTCAAGTATTATTCATTTTTTACAGAAGTTGGAGGTTTCTCCTGAACTTAGCATGACTCAAGCCTGAGCCCTTAAGCTCAGAGCAATTAAAATTTTCATTAATAATAATCTTTTGTATTGGAAAGATCCTACTGGTTTACTATTAAAATGTTTAGACAAAGAAGAGTCAAATGAAGTCATGCATTGGTTTCATTCAAGTATTTGTGGAGGCCATCATTACTGGAAGACCACAACTCATAAAATCTTAAGGGCTGGGTATTATTGGCCTTTTCTTTTTTCAAATGTGTGCGCCTTTGAGAAATCTTGTGATAAGTGTCAAAGATTCACAGGAAAACAACAACTAAAATATCTGCCCCTGAGACCTATTGTAGTGAATGGTCCTTTTTAGGAGTGGGGTTTAGATTTCATAGGAGAGATTAATCCTTCATCTAGTGGTCAGCATAAATGGCTCTTGGTAGCCACTGACTATTTTACAAAGTGGATAGAGGCAATCCCCACTAGAAATGCCACTCATCAGGTCATCATGAAGTTTCTCTATGAGAACATCCTAAGCAGATTCGGTTGCCCAAAAAGGCTAGTGAAAAATAATGCAACAACTTTCAAAGGTGATGCATTGGTTGACATGTGTAAGTCAACGGGCATTCAATTGGTACACTCTACTTTCTATTACCCTCAAGGTAATGGCCTTGCTGAGTTGTCCAATAAGAGTCTAGTCAGAATCATCAGAAAGCGGTTGGAGGAGAATCAAAAGAGTTGGGATTCTAAACTAAAGTTTGCTCTTTGGGCAAACAGAGTAACTAACAAGAAATCCATAGGAACTTCTCCCTTCAAACTAGTTTATGGCACTGATGCCATTTTCCCCATTCATCTAGTTTTACCAGTGGCTAAGTTTTTTCAGGAGGAACAAACTAAATAAAATGATATGGTGAGAAGAATGCTTGACTTGGCAGAGTTGCAGCAGGTCAGAGAATAGCTGGTGGATGAATAAGAAGCTCATCAAAAGAGGATCAAGGATACTTTTGACAGAAAAGCAAAGGTGGATGAATTTCAGGTTGGTGACTGGGTTCTGAAATGGGATGCCCTCAGACAAGATAAAGGCAAGCAAGACAAGTTTGATTCTTTGTGGACCGGTCCTTTCATGATAACTCAAGTACAACACAATAACACCTTCATTCTACAAAGTCTGGAAGGTGAAGAAATGTTTGGTGGCCCAGTCAATGGGCATTTTCTGAAACTCTATTTTATCTAAGGCTTCAAAGCCTTGTCATTGTAATTTTTATTTTCATCTTTTGTTTTTACAAAATAACTCCATGCCCAATGGAAACACTAGTAGATAGGTTTGAATTTTTCTTTTTTAGGAAAGACATTGGTTCTGTGGTGCTTGAAACCTCACAGGGAGGCTTTCACCCCCAATAGGAGCTAGTGTTATCTCCTCAAATAAATCAATTGAGATTTTTCATTTTAGGTGATAGGATGTCTTTTAAAAAGGTACTTAAAATTTTTTAAAGCTCATTTCTCAAAGCCTTACGCATGTAATAAAGTTTAAATAAACGTTTGTTTAGTTTTTATTTGATCTAATTCAAATCTCAGGTTTCGGTGGCTTAGGAGAACATTTCAATTGTTGATTAGCCACTGAAAGCCTTAGCTTTCGGTAGCTTAAACAAAGGAATCCAGGGCTATTTCAGCCACCGAAATCACAGAAGCGGGGAAAGAGTCAGGACATCCTTTCACACATTTCAACCATCAGGTTCGACATTTTATAATTGCAATAAGGCACCGAAAATATAGGAGAACGAACCGTTCACGACCAAAATCTGATCTCTGTATGATATAAGCGAATCTTTTCAGATCGTTATATCATCAAGCCATATGCTTATGTACCTTCCATCATTATAGTTAGCGACCATGACTGCTGCAAATCACCAACCGTTCTGCCGCATCCCTTGTAATCAGTGCCACGTTCTAAAGCTCACCCCATTTTTCTCATTTCTATCACAACCAAGCCGACTCTCGCTAACTCTATGTTGTGTAACTCTCTCTCGAAATCCTCTCCTTCGATCACAAGTGTGCGGAAAAATTGTGGCAAATGAAGAAAGGAGCGTCAACCCTGAGGAAAGAGCTCAACAACATCAGTTACCTGGAGTCACACTCGGAGGTATGTCAAATGTTCAGGGATGCAGGGTGTTATAAGTTTTGCAAAAAATTACATAGTTCTCATTAGCAGGTGGCAGAGGACTTTGTCCTCAATTTTGATGGAAAGAAAGCAATCATAGGTCGGGATGAATTCGAGATAGATGAAGCCCTCATAGCTGAAGTGACAGAGCTTCCCATGACTGGAGAAAAATGGTTTAAAACTACTGTCACTAAGAATGTTTAATTAATGTCTTATTTGAAACCAGAACACAGGGGTTTGATATGGAAGAAAGACATTCCTATGTCTTTCCTTGAAGAGAAATGGCAGCCAATAACCCTACAATCTTTGAGCAAGATGCAGAAGCCTAAAAAGATCTGTCCTAAGGCATTTTTTGAGATAAGACAAGGGTATTTTTGAAATTGTGATAATCTCAGGTTTCGGTGGCTTAGGCAAACATATCAATTGTTCATTAGCCACCGAAAGTAGAGCTTTCAATAGCTAATTGGCCCGAATTCTATCTACTCTAGCTATCAAAAGCACTGATAAGGAAGAAAGTTAATGTTTTTTCACAGGTCCAAGTTTTCCTTGTCCAAAAGCCTCAGAAATGGTTCCAATCGATGGAAGATAATTAATGACATCCTTATCAAGAGTTTGTTTTGGTTTTGGAGGTGCTCTACAAGACAAAAAGGTAAAAAACAGTTAGTTATTTTCAAGGATATATGGTTGTTTGACTGTCAATAGGTGTCATGTTCGACTCCTCCCATATCACATGAGATCCAGTAGCCTCGGAAGGCTCACTATACTTGCCAAAGAATCTAAAGAACATAAAGATCATTTGAGAATTTGAATTGACCTAGTTTATAAGATCTTTACCTACTCTCTTGGGCCAGTTATTGATTTTCTATTTTTGGCAAAATTCGATCCAGTAATCTAGGATCTTGAAACTATTTGTAAAGGGATATAAATCCCAAAACATTTGATGAACAAAAGGTTCGATTTTGAGTTCTATAATCCACTATTACTGTGATAAAGACACTTTCTTTAATATATTAAGCCCGCAAGCTTCTTTCATTGTTATTGTTAGATTCTCTTTTCATTCCTTTTCTATGCCTATGAGTTGAAATCATTCTTTGTCTATGTTTAAAGGTCCTATGGTAACTGTCATCTTACCTTTGATTATTAAACAAGAATCATAAGCATCCTTTGCTAGTTTGTTGACCCATCATATATATTGTTTATGTATGTTCTAGTTAATTGATTGGTTTCTTATCCATTTTATCTACAAACCTATCTAATAATAGCTCTTGAAGGCCTTGTACTGCATGAATATAGCTAGACTATCTTGAAGATACAATCCAATGATTTAGATATTCATCTTGATCCAAACCCACACCCATTATTGAGAAAATAATTACAAAAAAGGTTAAGTTACCAGGCATCTCTGAGATACAACCTAGGAGAGTTTCTTGGAGTGATAACACCTCCATCACTAGGCTGGTGAGTGCAGTCGGTTGTTTTCCATGGTCAATGATTAGGTCATCATATTAGAATATATGAACAACTTGGTAGAAGAACTCTGGATTCAAATAAAGTAGATGAACATGGAGGTGCATGCGATCACTAACCCCATTGCACATCAGGAGAAGTTTGTGGATATCCAAGAAGGAGACGAAAGACTCGATGGGATGTATGAGGCTACTTGAGTTACCAAGAAAGAACTCAGGTACTTCAAGCCTGTAGTTCATGATACCTATGTCAATATGAAATAGTTGGATTCAACTACAAAGATTGAGTGACAGATGCTACTATCCACTAAGCCTGTGGAGCCAAATTTTGTAGCTACACAAGAATTTGTTGCATGAGCTTCCATTTTGGTGTGGAAGTGGCAAGACCAAGTGGAGTAGTATGACTTCTTCCACCAATAAGCAGTAAAGGTCATCCTAGATTTGGGCCCTCCATTTGAAGGAAGCCCCAGTGAGGAAGTAGAGGGTAGACTCTGGACAAGTCAACAATTGTGATCGAGGCCTATTGGGGTCTTTATTTTTGGAAATGCCGAAGTTTTGGGGAAAGCGATGTATGCTAGCTGGAAGATGAAGAAGTAAAGAAAACTAGTTAGAAGAAAGGAGAGATAAATAAAAGTGTAACAATGATAAAGACAACCAAAAGAACCATGCACCAACTAAATGAGCAGTGAAAAACAATAAGAGCATCAAGTGCCAGTGGGGAAAATTCGAAAAAATAGTGGAACAAGGAATCCAAGAAGTGGCCAAGAGAAAATCATGACGAGGAAGTAAATGTGATGAGGAAGAGGTTACTACTGTTGGTTGGGTTGGGATCGAGTCAATATTAATAAAATATTGTAATGGGATTTGCTAGTAGTATTGTGCTTGCACAATAGGTTTTGAGTCTGTAATGGGTATTTGGGGCTAGATATCATTGTGAAACCTATTGCATGAGAGATACATTTATTGTATGATATTTAAGGGAGATGATTCTAACATAATGGACTATTTTGGGGCCTAATTTTTTTATTATTGTTGATCTGTCTTGATGTATATGAATCTATGTTTCTGTCGCGCTATTACTTCTTTCTTGTATGGATAGTATTTGATCACTGCTTGTGTATGTGTTTGGGATTTGCTCCATGGCTCTAATTAATGTTAATCTAAATATGATGTTGCATTCTCCTTGACTCACTTCATCATCCAAGTCTCAACTACGGCTTGGGTGAGACTTCTTTCCCTTGTGGAAGGATGAATATGTCGACGTTGCTAGACTATAGCGGTGCCTTTTGTTGGAAACCATAGAGAACAATGGTCTCAACCTTGTGCCAACAAAATCACTTAGATCCTAAGCCTCATTCTTTTCCAATGCTGTTTTTTCTTCAACCATGGCCTTTTTCCATAGTTTTCCATCCTTTGAATCCATTGCCTCCCTAACAGTTCTAGGATCATCATCAGTAATAGAAAAATCACAATTTGAATGGAAATTAAGTGTAGTATACCTTTCTGGTCGCCTTCTTTCTCGAACCAATCTCCTCAATACTAGAGTATGATGATATTATTCTTTTGATTTATGTTCTTCTACAGAGTTTGATTCATCATCCTTCCTTGGTAGGACTTCTTCTTTGACAACATCTTTGATTTCTTTAAATACCACATCTTGACTATATACTACCTTCTTAGTTTTTGGGTTCCAAAGCTTGTAACCTTTTAGAACATATTTATACCCAATAAATATACACTTTTCTACCTTTTTATCTAGCTGAATCCTATTTTCCTTAAGAACGTAAACATAGGCACCACAAGAAAATACCCTGAGATGTGTCAAAGATGGTTTCTAACTAGTCCATACCTCATGTGGAGTCTTGTCATCCAATGCTTATGAGGGTGATCGATTGATCATGTAACATGTAGTACCCACTACCTCTACCTATAATTCATGTCCTAACCCAACTCCACTGAGCACGCACCTTGCTTTTTCCATCAATGTCCTATTCATCCTTTCTGCAACTCCATTATGCCGAGGTGTGTATGGAGTAGTATTCTACCTTGATATACCATACTTCTTTCAGACTTCTTCAAATTCATTTCCGTAGAACTCTCCACCATTATCCATCCTCAACACCTTATTTCTTTTCTCTGTTTGATTTTCCATAAGAGCCTTAAACTCTTTAAACCTGTCAAAGAATTAGGATTTCTTCTCAAGGAAATAAATCCATGTATTCCTCAAGAATTCATCTATAAATGAGACATAGTACATAGATTTTCCTAGTGATCGAACTGACACAGGTCCAAACACATCACTGTGCACCAATTGTAAAATTCCTCCTGACCTCATTGCATCATAGGGGAATCTTACCAGATTTTTCTTCCCATACACACATTGTTCACAGAAATAAAAATACAGAGAGTAGTTAGACACACATTCAACCACATATTTACCATATAGTATTTGAAGGCCCTTCTTTTCAATATGCCCCAATATTTGATGCCACAACATAACCTTTTCTCTAGAGACTGTAGAAGTTTTTTCTTCTTCAACTCCAATCTCGGGAACAATGGAACTATTTAAACCATCAATAATAGTGATTCCTTGCAGCTTATATAGAGTTCCACACCAAAATCCCTTCAACAACACCATTTCTTCTCGAACCATCCTGGAGGTTTCTTTCTGAAACACTGTTTTTATCCCTGCATCATCCTTTTTACTTACATAAATCAAATTTCTGGCCAATCCTAGGATGCGAAAAACACCAGGGAATGTTTTAATCCTTCCATTCGAGCTTCAACTTGAATTTTCCTTATCCTATGATTTTGGCTGTCGAGTCATCACCTAGGAAAACATCATTTCCATCACACCTTTCATATTAACAAAACCACTCCCTATGAGGAGTCATATGAAAGGATACACCCAATTCACACAACCATGCCTCATGATATGAATGTGTGCTTCAAGAATCCAGGTACACATCCCCTCCTTATTTCGTTGAGTTTTTTTCTTCTGTACAAGGAGCATCTTCAAATCCCTTCCCTCTATCAACACTTTTGGATCTACATTGTTTCTTGTAGTGCCCTTCTTTTCCACATCTCCAACATACATTTACAAATATTCCAGGAGATTTAGATCTTTCCTTAGATTTAGATCTCCCACTTAAGGAATTAGATATATTTCTTTCCTGGGAGTGTCATCTTGCAAATAAGGCATATATGCTTTGTCCTTCCATGTTTTTTTGTCTCATCTCCTATGACAACAAGGATGAGACCACATCATCAAAACTTAAAGTAGTTGTATTACTACCTATGGTCAAAACCAAAGTATCCCACGAGTCTGGTAAATGGCACAATAAACCAATACACTTATCATCATCATAAATCATAATATCAAGAGATAATAGTTGACTTACCATAATATTGAAGGAGTTAAGATGCTTTGTCACCGAGTCTCCATATTTCATCCTTAGGTCATACAACTTCTTCTACAGGAACAATTTGTTTACCAATAAATTTGACTGATACAAATCCCCTAACCTATCCCATAATGCCATGGTTGTAGTTTCCCCTGAGACATTCAATAATACTGAATTTGAGAGACACAACCGGATTGTTCTCTTTGCCTTCTGATCCAAATTTTCCTAGTCTTGTGCTAACGTTCCTATAGGTTCAGTATCTGGATCCACAACGATCCATTGATCTTTGTCCACCAACAAATCTTCCATCTTGAGCTTCTATAGCTCAAAAAATTTCCCATTAAATTTTTTGTTCTCTATTTTTGAACTACTCACCATTTCTTTTTCACCTAAAGAATCAATACCATAGATCTCCCACTATAACAAGGTTTATCACAGGCTTAAGCTAAACCTTTAGCCATAAATCCATCCCCTTAAAGCCAATAACACCTCTAATACCAGATGTAGATTTTAACCTTGTACAATTATTTACTGCAAACAAATTCTTAATAAAAACAAAAAAGACACACATACACACACACACACACACACACACACACACACACACACACACACTCATTACACACAGATTTTACCCTGGAAAAGAAAACCGGGAAAACCAACAACATGTTTAGAGTTGCGCCTCCAATATTCTATTCATCATATATATGCATTGTTTACAATATAATATATACAAGATCTCATGGCATCCAAAATCCCTAATCCATTGACCCAGATTAGTTAACAACCCTAATTTTGAAACCAAAATTAGAAAAAAATTAGCGAAAAACCACTAAAAACGATTGCAAAAAGAACCAATTCTTTTTTTCATGGGAACTACTCCCAAACCCCAACGCAGGGGGGCTCCTTCCCCCCTGCAAACCCCTCGGATAGGAGGGATCTTCCCCCTTGTGACTCCCCAGGAAGGGGGGGTTGCACCCCTCCGTGACCCCCTAGGTAGGGGGGATGCGCCCCCCTACAACCTACAAGGTCTCCACTCAGTCAACTTATGATATAGTTCCTACAATCATGGCATATTAAATAATACCTCTAATTTCACTAGATATTGATAAATACCTCCAAAAATCTTTTTTTTAACGCCCCTCCCAGTTCATATTTCTAATAAAAATAACCACTATTTTTACTAGACATCCCATGTTTTTACCCAATACCCCTTTTTATATCCTTGAATATCTACAAACCCCCTCATACCCCACATGTCCCACACCCACAATACCTACATAATATTGACTCTCTTTTTCACATTTTTAAAACCCCCTCTATTAATGAACGTGAAAAGATATTGGTCAATAAGGTGAAGCCCCCATGCTACAACCCCCCATGCCAAAAGGGGGATAACGCCCCCCACTTGTGACCTCCCCACGTCCTCGGTGCAATGTAGAGACTAGGTCTAGTCATGAAAAAAATATAACAATTACCCAACACTTAATAGGATTACCTCATCCTCTACACTATCTCTCAAACTTCTACTATGAGAAAAATGTAGCCTAATATTTTTCTAGTATTGTGAGCCTCTCTCATAAAGCCCATATTTCCTTATTTTTGGCATTTAATTCCTTTTGCATATCCTTATATTTTTTGGTCCCTTGACGTGTGTTGTCGTTCCCAACTCTTTTTCCTTTCCTTATGTGGTGAGTGTAATATTTATATTGACTTGTTTTCTATTGGCTTGTTGTTACATCTTATATATTTATTTCCTTCTTTTTGGAAGGAAATTCCAATAGATTGGGTTTGCTTTAAATTTGGTGTTCTTTGTGATAGAGGTTGTATTATTGCATCTAACTATGTCCCCATGTTTTGGTTGTTTTCCTACTACTTGCTAGGTCATGTTCTAACTTGTCCTTTTCTACACCTCTACTGCTTTGGCTAGATCTTCTTCTTGATTATTCTTTTCCTTTTCCTTTTTCTTCTCTTCCTACATTTTCCTCTCTTCTTTCTTTCTACTTCTTCTCTCCTCTTCCTCTTCCTCTTCTTTCTTTCTTTCAATTTTTCTTTTGTATTTTTCCTCTCTTTTCTCTTCCTCTTGTTTCCTTTTCATAATCTATTCCTATTTTTATGCTTCCTTGTTTTTGTTCTCTATATCCATGATCTGGTCCTAGCTGTCCCATTAGTGATGGAATTGATTCCTTCTCTTATTCAAAGTCCTAACCTTAGATTGGTTTTAATTTTTCTTTTCCAGGCTTCTTATTTCTTCATCCATCTCCTTGATTTCATGTATATACCACTTCTTCATTTCTTCATTAGGAATTCAGTTGGTTCTTCATGTACCTATGAGGAAAAAATTCCTATAGGTCATCTATCCACTATACTTGTAGACAACAAGCTATTCAAACATGCCTACTATAAAACCCTAGCAGGTTTTTCTTTCTTCTTATATCTTCTCTACATGTCCTCATAACATAATTCTCAATTCAACATCCCTTTGGAATCCCACAATATCTTTTCAACATAAATGTTCACGTTTGAAACTGGTTTCCCAAAACCCACATAACCTTTTTCTTCATCAATCTCGATCAATATCCTCTTGAAATCGATCACAACATGGATCGATTTCAAATATTCTCGATCGCGTTCCTTAATTCATTTCCTGGTCCTCCTACTATGCTTCAATGTTTTAATGGTTATTGGTGTGTTCTGCAATAATGGCACAGGTAATCTCCCCTCTGGTGTTTTCAATCTCCCATAAGACTAGACCCTAGAACCTTTCTCTTAACCTAGGGTGCGAAGGTCCTTCCATTGCACTCGTTATATATTTATCATAAATAGAGACCCTATGGAACCATTCAACCTTTATCCTATATTGGAATGATAACTACATTCATGACAGTCACAAGGACAACCTTTCATTAACACTCAAAATAGAGTGATTTTCATTTCATAAATCATCTTATATTGTATTTACATGAGGTCTATCCTTTCTCTCACAGACCTGATTTACATTCCATAGTTTTCTTTGGCCTCCTAGCCTTGAATCATATTTGGCCAGAATAATCACTAATTGGCTAGCCCGTTCTATCTCCTAGTTTATAATGATATAGAAAAGACTCTGAAACTGAATATGTTTCAGATCCACTTAACTCTCAACTAATTCCTATGGATCCTCTTAGATCTTCTATTCACTCCACTGAACCCGAATTCTAGTATCTCTCAATCTCTAAGATCCTCATGTGATCATAAAAAACCATAATATCTCTCAGCTCCTCCCCAAACTCTTAGGATCTGTTCTTAGAAGTAAATCTATTACATGAAATTAAACTCACACACATCCTTCTAGATTTTCCATAAAACATCGGAAAATACACAAAACACTCATTAGAGAACCAACTCCCTTAGTAAACATAAGACCCCCTAGGTCTTGTCATATGTACAAGAATTATGGAAGCATTCATCAGTTCTATTCCTTCATAATGTTTTAACATTTTTCTATTTTTATCACATATATCTCTTTTGGTGTTGTCATTAACTATTTCTCCTTATCTTGTGCCTAGTTCTATTTTTATATTTGAATAGGGTCCATACTAGTTCCTTGTTTATTTTTTGTCCTTGATTTATTTCTACTTACCTCATTATCAATTGGTTTGGGTTCCTTTTTAACCTAGCTTGAGGCCTCTACTTGAAGTCTTCTCTAGCCTCTTGTTTTGGGATATGTCTTGGGTTTGTCTCCTTCTTTACGAGATCTATATTTTCCTAAATTTTGCCTACATTTTCCTTGCTTAGAAGCTCTAGTGGTTTTATATATTGGCCATTTCTTCAAGTATCTCCTTCTTCTTATCCCTTTGGATCCTTAGTTGTTAACTTGTTTAGGATATTTAATTTAATGTCACAATATATTCATTCACATCTCGATTGTTTTATTCATTCCATTGTTCTTTTCCTTCTCTTCTTGTACTTCTAGAACAACTAGATTCCTCAAGGTTTTTATATGTTTCCTTTTTCCCTGCCTGGTTATTATTTCTTTGAAGTATAAAAGATACATCCTTCTTCATCCTCCCCATCAATTCCTTTCGATTCCAATGTTGTACTAACCTTGGTGTTCTTATGAATTCTTTCTCTAAGTATGTATGTCTTCTTCAATCCAAATTTCCTTTTAGGTAATTCTTTGTTAGTACATTTTTAGGGTCACAATATTCCAACCTCTGCAAAATGAAATTTGGATTGGGTTGATAAGTTTACGTGGCTAACCACTCTATCATTTCATTGCTAATTAATTCTCTCATTCATGCTTGCAGTGGCTTCCATGGTGCACCTTTGTTCTTTTTGTTTGAAAAGTACTTATTTGTAATCATGTCCTACGTACATTGTTATCTTAGAGAAACATCACCTCTCACATATTTCAATACAAAGCTATAAGATTGTCATAGAATCCCCAAACCCTAATATATTATTACTTTTCTATTTCAAACTACTCATCAATGGCTTCTATCCTTAAAATACCGCATATATCAAATCTCGAGGTTATCTCATGTCCTCTTCCTTCCATCAACTAACACTATTTCAAAATTTCTTCTGATGCATATTTGTATAATTGAGGAAGGTATTTGGTCCACATTCTTATGTAATGTTATGGAATTGGTAGATGGTTTTTTTTCAAGTTTTACGTCACTTTCCGAGGTTTTGAGTAATACTAATACTAAACAAAATAGGTACATGAACATATAAAATTTAAAATGGCTATCATCCTTTACCTTCATCAATTGGAGGTAGATTTTTTCCTCAATGATTTTCACTCATTCAATACTATTTTCTCCTTAGGTTTCTGGATAGTAGGTACAACCACTCCCTCAACTAAACATTTATATTCTCATGCCCAAAACTTCTATTGAGTAGTCGACCATGACACTTTTGGTGCTCTAAATTTATCTCTTTAGTGGTGTATAGTGGTCTATTTTCCTTCATCCATTTCCATACTTTGATATTTCCTTGAAGCCAAACTAGATATGTTCCTCCCCTTTCTTCAAACATCTTGTTGCTCCATAATTTTGTACCCCATGGAATCTTGAATACATCCCTTATATTTTCTCCTAAAAAAGGATTATTGTGCCTATATTAGGCTACTATATCATCTAGCCTTGTGGAGTATAGGCTCTCACTATTTCATATACAAAATGCAGTATTAATACTCCCCTAGGGATGCAACTTGACTAATATACACTAGAAAAAAAAATATGGGGTCCTCCCATTGTTTGCATTTTTCTTCCAAGATATCTCTAAACAAATTCACTTTGGAGTTGGTTATTAGTATTGTAAATCTCCATATTTTATCTACTTTACTATGTCTAGTATTGCTTCCTTGTTTTGTAGTACTCTTGTTGGTTTTCCTACTCTTCCTACTATAATTATGAATAAATTTATCTTAGTGTCTCATTGTATGCTTGTGCTTTCATGCCTTTATTACATTTTAGTATTCCACTGATTTGAACCCTTGTATTTTCATTTTTTCCTATAATTTCTCTTTATTAGGTCATCCTTTCTTAGTTCATGCTCTATAGTCATAAATACATGCCATTTATTTATCCTGGAAAGGTTGTTGGGATGCTTATGTACCCTTTATTGTTATATTTCTAGTATCTTGTAGCATGTGATCTCATAATGGTTGTTAATGTTTATTTTTCAAACCACATAAGTCATAACTTATCAAACCATTTGGAAATCAAATCATCTTTATAAAAAAATTATATCATTTATCTTAGGCACTAACCCATTGATTTTTTGTTACTACCTTTAAAATTTTGCAACAACACCATTACATTAGTGACACATGTGCATCATTGACAATAATTAACAAAACAAATATATAATAAAATATTTAGAGAAAAAATAAACTTTCATAGAAATTAGAGGGAACTTACAACAAAAAGAAATGACAATGGAAAATGTATTTAGAAATACATGGAAAAATTTATACACACTACTATACAACACGATATACCATCTATATGTTGAAGGAAGTGAACGAAGATAATACAAGTATTAAAGAATTTATTTTCCTACATATATTTACATGATTTCAATTGAAAATTCATGGTTTTCCCAAGGGAAGTTGTTATTAACTAATCAACCGTACACAACAAATATTCACTAAAATTTAGAATGCCTAATTATTGATTTGGTAAAAGTATTAGGAAAACCTATTATATGTTCATGGAATTTTTTTTATATCTAGGCAAAAAGTATAAATGTGTATAATACAATCATAAAATAGGATATACTTTTTTTATTTTTAATGAAAATATGAAAAAAATAACCTAATTAAAAAATAAAATAAAACAAATTATCCAAATTGGAGAAATTTCACTTAAAAAAAACGTTGATGGTTGTCTTCTTAGTGTTTTTTTTTGCTTATATTGACTCTCGACTAGAGGATCCACTCCAACCTCTCACCACCCAAATTGTGATATCACTAGTAGGTATCTTTTTCCTTTGTGAGTTGCATCATATCCCATAATGGTTATCCTAATTGAAAACCTTGCATCTGCCTCATTGGTTCTTCTTCCAACAAATCTTCTTTTCAATAATTTTTTCTTGATAATAAGGACATCTTATCCTAGAGTTTTGAATATACTTCATTATTCTATCCTTTTAACTTTTCTTGAGTGCATCTTGGCTTGGTGTTCATCATGTTCTTATTAGGTGTTAATGACCCTTTTTCTATTGTCCTTTCTAAATAGTTCATATATCCTTATTTTTTGATGAAATATCAAGATTGTTCCTGCCTCCTATCATTGAATCACCTTCCCTCAGAGATTATTAGGTTCTCTTGTCACATTTTGTTCGATGGTTCTTACAGGATTTTTATCAACGCATGATTTTGTTTGTTGTCTTCCCTGATCTAAATTTGATGAACTTATATTGGGAAATATTGGGTCCTTCATTATCCCCCCCTTTTCAATGTATTTTCCTAACTTGTTCTTGATATTTTAGTCTCACTATTTTTGACCATTGGATCACTTTCCATAGGTAAATATTTGGTCCTTTGGTATCCCTTTTTTCGTTATGTGTCCTCCAAGATAATTTTTGATGTTTCTCTAAGTTGTTTTTGTTAATTTTGACCATCATAATGCCTTCCATTAGGAGGTTTTGGACATTTCCTTGTCCAATTTCCTCATACAACTCTTCTAGGATTATTTGTTTGTGTCCTTTCCCATATTTTTTTTAATCTATATTAGATCATTATATATTTTTTCATCTATAATGGTACTTTATAGGTGGGAAAATAAGAGGAATTGTCTTGCCGGGTCAATTTTAGAGGTAGGTCCTAGTTTGGAGATTTGGGGTTTGGAACCTTCTAGAGCCATTTTGAGCCATCAAATGAAATTTTTTAGGGTCAAAACTTTGAAATAGTACTTCCCAACTCCTTGAAACTATTATACACATTGGTACCTTTCCAATGATGTGAAAATAACCTCAATCATAACTCATATGAAAAAGTTATTCCTCCCACAAGTTGACCTACCTTGTTGATCACCATGGTATTGAGTGGGTGCCACATTATCCCCCATTACTTGCACATGTAGGGATAGCCACATGTGTAATTTCAAGAATATTCTAGAATTTCCAAAACCTTACAATAATTGAGGGTTGAGACATGCAAAAGACCTAACCCTAGACGACTATTAGGCTATGTTATATATTGAGCTTCTAGAAGGAGAACAGATTCCATTCTTTAGAACTGTACTTGTTTGATAGTTGAGTAAAACATCTAGGAGTGAGAATTTGAAAGCATAAAAGAGAAGGTAGGATATTCTGTAATATCCATTTAGGCCACAATGTCAAAGGAAACTCCATAGTGAGTGCCCCCTTTCTTTGTACTTGCATTTCATAGATGAAGAAGATAGGGTATATCATAGGCATCACCTTCTAGATGTGTTCTTTCCCATATTACGTTTCCTAGGATACATCTTATGTTCAATTTTGTGGATGGTGTGTTATTTTTCTAGTTATTTCACTTTCATATTTTCAGTTATCTTTCAAAAATTTGAGCAATAATATAGTATTAATAAATATAAGATCTAAGGAAATAGACTTGCATAGTAAAATATTTTAGCATAATTCAAGGTTTGTTGTGACGAATTGTTCCAGTGGAATATCCACATCTTGTGTTCAATTGTGTGGATAATGTGTTATCTTTCCAGTGCATTCATTTTAATATTTTCAATTATCTTTCATAAATTTGAGCAATAAGATAGTATTAATAAATCAAAGATCTAAAGAAATAGACCCACATAATAAAATATTTCAACATTATAAAAGATCTGTTGTGACGAACTGTTCCAGTGGAATATCCATGATAGTTTACAAAACGATTTCCCTTATTCACTTTGACTCTCAAATCACCTTCCATAAATAAATATCAGAGATTTTCTTATCTCATTTCCTCTAATGGCTCTTCCAAGAATATTTTTTCAATTTCTTATCCAATCTTACTTTGACTGTTTGATCACATTCCATGGGGAAATCTTAGAAATTTCATTGTCCTATTTCCTACAATGTCTCTTCCATGCTTATTCATGATGTCTTATTCAATACGATAGTAAATATTGGATCACATTCCATCTGGAAATCTTAGACCCTTCCTTGTCTTATTTCCTCCGATGAATCTTCCAATCCTATTTACTATGTCTCATCCAATCTAACACTGACCATTGGGAAATATTGAAGAGTTCCTTGTCTCATTTACTTCAATGGTTGTTTTAGGCTTATCTCTAATATATCCATTGGGACCCCTTCCATTGATTTCATGGATTATTCTAGGCCAATACCTCTAATGATGGTTTTAGATCCAACTTGTTCCTTATGACTATGCCCTCCCATCAAATCACCCTCTATTTATGTCTCCTACATTTGATTCCTTTTTTGGGCTTATTTTAGATGACAAAACTTACATGGGAATTTCACCTCTCAAGAGTTATCGATGCCCCAATTCTCTTGGTGACTCCTACTCTTGATAAAATCAATTATAACTTAAACCCTAATATCATACATAAAACATTATTAAAAAATAATAATTCTTAATGCTTGGGGTGATAATCCTCCCATCAAATCCTTGTTTTTCTACTCCTCTAGCTTAAATCATGTTAGTCAATACATATGATATTTAAGTGTCAATCACCAAAACAACAAATCTACTCAATTTTAGGCAAGGGGAATAGTCTTTCAATCCAATCCATATTATTTTATTTTCAGATCCAAAAAACATACCAAGCAATATCCTTGAGATTAAAACACATAATGTTTCATTTATTCATAATGCGGTAGTAAAATTTCTATAATTTTTTTTTGTATTTATCCTTTGTAGTTAGTAATGTCTCAATAGATAGCAACAATATAAAGATCTTCTAAGTAATTCATAGTTATAGAAATTTAATAATTCATATGACAATAAAGGGGTAGGGGGGTGGTCCTTCAAGTTTAAGTGATTCACGTGCCAAAATTTCTTTGTAAAGAGTTTCTATTTTGGTGATTTGTCCTTCTAATCTCATTGATTTAGTGTATACCTCCTCTCAATCCAACACATGCTATTTTCTCTCAAGTTGCATATGTTTTTCTCAATACTCTTCATCCCCTTTTTACATGAAATCTATAAAATCTAAACTTTATCCTTTACAAGTTTGGTTGGGGTGACTTTTCCCTACTCTTCTATTTTATTCAGTCATGAAATGCCCTTATTCAATATGTATTGTTCTATTTTATTCAGTCATGAAATACCCTTATTCAATATGTACTCTTCTATTTTATTCAGTTATGAAATGTCCTTATTCAATATGTACTCTTCTATTTTATTCAGTCATGAAATGCCTTTAGTCAATATATATTAAGATTTCTCGATTTACCAATCAATTTTCATATAACTTTTTTGATTTATATCATAATCAAAAGTTGAAATATTAGGAATTTTTTTTAAGCTCAACAATTTTTTAATAATAAATAAATATAAAATATATCACCTCCATCCTCAACTCCATAGAATATATCATATATTATATATATAGAATATATTTATATATTTATAGAATATATGTTCATAGTATAAATTAACCAAAAAACATATAATCAAATGAATTATAATCATCTAACAAATAATAAATAAATATAAAATATATTCTATAAATAAATAAATAAATAATTTGTTAATAATAAATAAATATAAATATATCCTATCTATCTATCTATATAAATAAATAAATAAATAATTTTTTAATAATAAATAAATATAGAATATATCACCTAACCTCGGTCCTGAACTCCATATTATATGTTCAGAGTATAAATTAGCCAAAGAACATATAATCAAATGAATTATAATCGCTTAATTTCAACCGTTTTCATTCGAATTTTAATTTTCTTTGCCACCAACATAAAAAACCATTCAGATTCATTGATTGAAATGGAAAGATTTCATCTTATTTCGGGGAAATACATCAGATGGACGAAAGTTTTGGGGAAATTTGTACAATGGAATTTGTTATACTTTGTAGCTTTTAGAATATGTATGTATTAACAAATAATGAATCTCTATGGATTAACACATAATGATGGAATACTATTTTTTTTAGATCATTGTAATAGATGGGGCTTTGTTAATTAGAGTTAATGTTTGTAATGAAAATATTCTTGGTTTATATATAATAAATTGTTGTTTTTTTAAAGGAAGAACAAATAATGATGGAATAATATCTAGTTTAGATCATTGCAATAGATTGGGTTTTGTTAATTAGAGTTGAATGTTTGTAATGAATTTTTTTTTGGTTTATACATAATAAATTGTTGTTTTTGGTAGGAAGAGTAGATTGGTTGGAATGAAATCATTGTTTCCACACACACACACATATATATGGGTCTAATGGTTAAGAACATCTGTTTCCTCCTAAGAGGTCACAACTTCAAATTCAGAAGGAAGTAGGGTATGTATACCTCTGTAGACTACTTTACATTCAAACATTTGACATAATGAGAGTCCTAACCATATAGCTCATTGGTTGACATTTGGAGTTTAAGTTAGGTTTGAACTCATCATTTTATCTATAGCTATGGAGTTAAAATTAAAATTCCAAATTATATTTCTTTACTCTTTACTAAAAACATTGCCCATATCAACTGCCAATGATGACAGAAGTTGGTAAGTTGCCCCAAGGGATTCAGTTGGATTTGAACCTGTGACTTATGGTCTCCTTATTAGAAACATGCTTTGGGTGGATGATTCAAATGATTGAGCTAATCATTGGAGCCCAAAATGTTTAGAAATATCTTGTCCCACCCTTAAACACTTAACTGAGAGTGATATTGCTAATATCTTGCTAGCCTAAATCAGCTTATATATTAGATTCTATAATCACCTTTTTTGACCTTGTATTTCTACCTCGAGAGTGGCAACATCAAATCCTCAGTAAACCATTGTTTAACCCCACTTATCAAGCTATCAAAATGGCTAATGATACTTTCTTCTTTTGGCTCATCACTCTTGGTTGTAGATGAATCTTATTCTTTGTCCCTTCTTCTAATTCCACTTGAATTAGTATCTAGTAATTTACTCCGCATATATGTTCTCAATTAAGAAGCAATTATAGTTTAATTATAGTTTCCTTCTTTTGTAAGTACTTATGAAGGTTGATTCAGAGGTTACTTATAAGGATTTGTATTACACATGAATGTTATATTTACTTTTTATCATTTCAACTTTTTAAATTTATAGAGATGGAACCTTCAACATTTTGACCAAATGCACCATTTCCTCTCCCCTTTTTTTTTCTATGTAGTAAGAAGACATAGCTACCAAAATTATAAAATGGAAGGATGCACAAAATTTATCAACCTTGTTTCTTTGCTAATATCTGTGAGATGGATTCACTAAAGAAAGTGTCATATCAATGAGAATAATTTTTTATTTTTTATGCCATTATATTTAGTTTTGCAATTTGCTTCTTGCAATATTCTTTTTTTGAAAAAATATCTTGAACTTGAAGATGTTTGATGTATCTATAGTGTTTCTTAGTAAATTAATTCTTCTAAAAAAAAGGTGTGTAGGGATTTATATGGTATTTTTTCTTTTAATATTAATTTCAATTATTTTCTTTTCATGTTATATATTTTTTCCATGTCATGGTATTTGGATTTGTTTTTCACAATGATTTTTTTTTCCTTAATTTATGTTGATGATCTCATTTATAGATGACATAAGCAAAAGAAAAAGAAGTACTTGAAGATCCTATAAACCACAAAACACTCAGTATATATTTAAATAGTTTAAGCATGAATAAATCACATGATGTTGAAATTAACCTAAAAAAATAGGTAATCTAGGTTTTCCCACCACTACATAAATAACAAAATTTTTAAAGACCATTGATTTTGATCATGTGGAAAATATAACATTGTAAATATATTGCTTTCAAAATGTTATGTATAAATTAAAAAGACCAATGATTTTGATCATGTGGAAAATATAACATGATTTTTTTTTCTTAATTTATGTTGATGATCCCATTTATAGATGACATAAGCAAAAGAAAAAGAAGTACTTGAAGATCCTATAAACCGCAAAACACTCAAGAAAAAGAAGAAGAAGTACTTGAAGATCCTATTTAAATAGTTTAAGCATGAATAAATCACATGATGTTGAAATTAACCTAAAAAAATAGGTAATCTAGGTTTTCCCACCACTACATAAATAACAAAATTTTTAAAGACCATTGATTTTGATCATGTGGAAAATATAACATTGTAAATATATTGCTTTCAAAATGTTATGTATAAATAAAAAAGACCAGTGATTTTGATAATGTGGAAAATATAACATTGTAAATATATTGATTTCAAAATGTTATGTATAAATCAAATTTTCCATTAGAAATGGATTTTAGTTAAGAATAGTTTTTATTTACTAAAAGCATTTTTTAATGAATTGATTACTCTATTGATAATAGTAATAAAACTATCATTTTCCTTCATTGGATGGGAATAAAATGGGTAACTTTTAAATATTGCTTATACTAAAGTTCAAATGGAATGTAAATTTATGCTAAAATGAATTCATTGTCGGAATTGTTTTCCTTCTTATGGAAATTACTTATTGGTGTGGATTTGAATTTTAGCTATTATGTATTCTCATGCATATTAAAAAAAGATGTATTTGATGGAAAACACATATAGTTTAAGGGGAAAAAATGAATTCAATTATCTAGGATCCAATGTAGTTATTATATTAAAATGGGAATACACTTTTTTTAAAGCTATCCATTGGTTAACATAAAACAAAGATATTTTTTATTGTCAAATTTTTGAAATGTTTACATGACTTAATTTTTTTTCCTTTCAAAAAAATACTACATTTGAAATTGTAGTTATCAAAGATTTATCGTCTAATAAATATTTGTTTGATTGAAGGGGCTAAATTTCACTCATGGACTATTTTTTCATTTCCCCCCCACAAAAAAAATTGTCATTTTTCATTTTTTTTTATAAATGATTCACCCAAATTCTCTAAAATAAAATTATTTTACTTTAAGAATTAATAAAATTTTATAAAAATTATACAAAATCTTTAGAAATTTAAATATTTTTACAAAAATACAACAAAACAACATTTTATTGTTTGCATATTAAAAACTAACAAAAATTAATCAAAATTTTTATATTTTAATATAAATTCCATCCTTAAAATTATCCTTATTAATAAAATATTTTAATTATAATAAATAAAAAACCTATAATTATAATTATGTTTTTTTATATTAATCAATATATACAATGTTCCTTACACTTTTATATTACTTTAGTTGCAATAAACTCCCACAACTAGAAACATTGAAAAACTCATTGAAAGATACGCAATTATAAAATGCAAGGAAATACTTGGTTGTCCTTGGAAAAACAAAGACATTGGGGAGGGAATTGAAATTTTAATTTCTAAGAATGTATGTTCAAGAAGATTAGAATATTCTTTTGATTTTTCCAATAGTTTTCACCTTTTTTACTTTGTTTTTTTCTCTTAGGTTATCTCAACATTAGTTGTCATGTGTTTTAGGACTCGCTATTTGTCACTCAACATTATTCATTAGTTGTCCATGTGTTTCAGGGCTCGTTCTTGATTTGCTTAGAAATACTTCGGAATGTAGCCAAAATGCCAAATTTATTGATTTTTACAAGAATATGTATTTTAAAAAAGAGAACTATTTATTGTTAACAAAGTTATAAGAAAAAAAACAACTCAGACCATTTCTTTAAATATTTGCTTCTGCCGTGCTTAGTATATTGTTGGTTAAATGCACATGTTACATATTCAAACATATTAATGTTCACATAACCAATCAATTAACAAAATTACAATCAATTAACAAAATTACAATATAGGAACATCAATTTTCTTTTAACTTTAAAAAGTTTAAAGCCATATAAACTTATATTATTATTTTACAATATATGAAGATAATTTTTCTTTTAACTTTACAAAGTTTGAAATCATATAAACTTATATTATTATTTTCTATATTGTTGTTATAATAAACTTATATTATTATTTTCTATATT
>JZKD02S1673690.1:10297-25681 GCA_000966675.3 Picea glauca | reverse complement strand
TATGGAGCCCACATGAACACCTCATATTGAGTTGTAGAGGGTCTCTCAACACAATAAATATTACATTTAGGTTAATTATTTTTATTATCATTTAATACAAAGGAATTAATACTTCACATGGCATAAAATATTAAAAAAATTATGTTTGATAGAACACTTTTCTCAATGTAATAAGTAATTCATAACTAACTCATATATATATATATATATATATATATGGAGTCCAAATGAATTTTTGTTATTTTATTATTATTTTTATTTTTTATTGTTATTTTAATCCTTTATGTTTCATAAACATCTTTCCCATATTGATTTGTAGAGAGTCTCTCAACACAATATATATTACATTTAAATTAATTATTTTTATTATCATTTAATACAAAGGAATTAGCATTTCACATGGCATAAAATATTAAAAAAAATGTGTTTGATAAATCCAGGTTATCTAAACTAACTTAAGGCTATGTGACATCATCTCCCTTCATACCGGATTTAGAACATTTTTCTCAATACAATAACGAACTCATAACTAACTCATTAATGATTATAATTAAAAGTAAAATAATAATTAAAACTCATTAATAACCATAATAAAGAGGAAATTAATAATTACATACACATGCCATCAAGACCCAACAATCCATGTAATGCACTTTGAAAAAATGGCATGCTCATAAGTGATGATTGTTGGAGAAATGGCATGCTCATAAGTGATGATTGTTGATGTTTAAAGTGGAGATCATTTTGTATTTTTCTATATTTATGATCTATTTTAAAAGAAATTTTTAAATATTTTATTATCTTTCTTAAACCCCTACATATCTATAATTGTAGATCACTTTCCAATGGAGTGGTATTCATAATCCACCCAATGGATACTCAATAATCCCATACTTCATAAAAACAATATAAAAAATAATAATATAAGTTTACATGACTTCAGACTTTGTAAAGTTAAAAGAAAAACTATCTTCATATATTGTAAAATAATAATATAAGTTTATATGGCTTCAAACTTTGTAAAGTCAAAAGAAAATTTATGTTCTTATATTGTAATTTTGTTAATTTATTTGCTATGTGAACAGTAATATGTTGGAATATGTAACATGTGTACTTAACGAACAATATACAAGCAATAATATACTAAGCAAGACAGAAGCAAATATTTAAAGAAATGCTATGAGTTGTATTTTTCTTATAATTTTAGTGTAAATAATAATAGTTCTCTTTTTTAAAATAATAATTTTGTAAAAAGCAATAAATTTGGCATTGCGGCCACATTTCAAACTATATTTTATTGTTTTTGTTGAAAATATGTCAATGAATTTTCTCATGCGGTCACATGTACATGTATGCAGCTATGTTAATGCACATGCATGCAATCTATTTAAGAATTGCTCGTGTAACTGTGTGATCTATTTATTATCAGTTTGTATAACTGAGTGATAGATGTTATATATGTGAGCATACCCGTAGAGGTGGAGTACAATGTGAGTGCAAGTGTGTGCAAGGGGCAGAGAGCAAAGTGTGTGAGGAGAGGATGATTGTATGCGTATGAAAGATATTGTAATTCTCCCTTGAATAATAAGAATACCAATAATCATTACCCATGGTTTTTTTTCCTCATTGGGTTTCCACATAAATCATTGTGTCAATTGTATGATTGATGTGCGTGGTTTAATGTGTGTTTGATCTTGCTTATTTTATGCTCTTTTATATGCTATCATTTTCTTTCATTGCCTAACAAGTGGTATTAGAGCCTGGATTTGAAGGAGCATAGAGCAAAGGAGAAGACAATCTGGTTGTTGGGTCGAAGAGCCTAGTTTATTAGAAGTTATGATTTTCTTTTGGATGGTTGTTTATGCTAATGGAGAAAGTGCAGAGTTCCAAGTTTGAGGTGGAAAAGTTCAGTGATAAGAATATCTTTGCGTTATGGAAGCTCAAGATGCGATATTTTCTTGTGCAACAAGGATTGCAAAAGGCCTTGGATGGAAGGTCAAAGAAACTGGAAAGCATGACAAACGAGGGATGAGAGGATATGGATGCAAGAGCCCTTAGTACTATTTTCTTGTGTCTGGCAGATGAGGTGTTGTTTAACATCATTGAAGAGATGACAAAAGCAATTTTGTGGACCAAACGAGAGAGTCTGTATATGACAAAGAACTTGTCAAACAAAATCTTCTTGAAGAGGCATTTGTACAGCTTGCGAATGAAATAAGGTACGAAAATTGTTGATCACTTGAATTTTTTCAATACTCTGATTTGTCAATTAACTAATATGGAAGTAAATTTCAAAGATGAGGACAAGGCAGTTATGCTATTGTGTTCGTTTCCTGAGTCTTGGGACCATCTGGTCACAACTGTGTGGTTTAACACAATAGATTTCATTGATTATGACATTGTTGTGTAAAGAAACCTCAACAGCAAAAGCAATGGTGGTTAGAGGTCGGTTTACAGAAAGAGGGAAAGATCATAGGGGTACATCAAGATCTAAGTCAAAAGGAAAGAAGAGTAAGCAGAAATGTTGGTTCTGTGGAAAATCTAGGCATCTCAAGAAGGATTGTTGGAAAAGACAGAATGCATCCAAGGAGGACTCCACAAAATAATCAAAAGAAGCTAATTTGATAGAAACAAGTTCAGGTTCCAGTTCAGATATGGTTGATGAGGTATTTTCTACTTATGATGTTTCACATCAACATCAGCATTGGTTGTTAGATTCTAGTGCATCCAACCACATGTGTCTTCATAGAAATTGGTTCTCAACTTACCAATATATTGATGATGGTGTTGTTTTTATGGGAAATGATTTTTCTTGTAAAATTGTTGGAGTTGGTAGCATCGGGATTAGAATGCATGATGGTTTTGTAAGAACATTAGAAGATGTAAGACATGTACCTGAACTTAGAAAGAACTTGATCATTTTGGGAGCTCTAGATTCTCCTGGTTACAAGTGTACAACTCAAGGTGGAGTACTAAAGGTGTCCAAAAGCATCTTATTAGTCATGAAGGTAAAGAGGATTGGGAACGTTTATCAGCTTGAAGGAAGGACATAAGTAAATCAAGCAATGGTAGCATATGAAGATGCAAGTGACTTTGTTCATTTATGGCATCAACATTTGGGCCATATGAGTGGGAAAGGGCTTAAGGTACTGGTTGATCATAAGTCACTTCCAAGTTTGAAGTTTCTGAATTTGAATTTCTGCAAGTATTGTGATTTTGAAAAACAATGTAGACAAAAGTTTAAATCAGGAAGGCATATAAGCAAAGGTATCCTTGATTACATTCATTCAGATGTTTGGGGACCATTCCCTATAGTTTCTCTTGGAGAATCGTCATATTTTGTGGAATTTATAGATGATTATTCTAGGAAGGTTTGGGTCTATTTACTTAAAAGAAAAGATGATGTATTTAATAATTTTAAGCAATTCAGAACTTTGGTTGAAAAGAGCACTAGCAGGCCAATCAAGTGTTTAAGGACAGATAATGGAGGTGAGTTCATATCTGTGGAATTTGAGAACTATTGCAAGGAAGTTGGGATCGAAAGACATAAGACCACAATTTATACTCTTCAGCAAAATGGTGTTTCTAAACACATGAATATGACTCTTCTAGAGAGAGCAAGGAGAATGCTCAGTATTTCCAAGATGAAGCGGGAATTGTGGGCATGAGCATTTCTTACAGCATGCTATATGATAAATCGATCACCATTAACTGCAATAAAATGTAAGATTCTAGAAGAGGGATTGACAGGTCATTCGTGTAATTTTTCAAATCTAAGAATATTTGGTTGTGATGCTTATGCTCTTATTTCTAAAGATCAACATTCTAAGTTAGATCCTAGATCAAAGAAATATGTCTTTGTTGGTTATGGTGATGGAGTTAAGGGGTACAAATTGTGGGATCCTACTGCCCACAAACTCATCATAAGTAGAGATGTAGTATTTAATGAATCCTCAATCTTAAAATTAGAATYGGAAGATGTTKAAGTGAGACAAGAACAGGTATCACAAGTTCAACAAATTTAGTTGGAAACTCAACCATCTTCAAAAAGGYAGGAGCATGGAGAAGTTCCAAAAGAAGAAGATGAAGATGTAGATGCAGAAAATATCCAAGAAACTGAGGATATGCCTCAACCATCTCTGAGGAYATCTTCACGGGTCAGGAATCCTCCTACAAGGTATGGCAAKTATGTTATCTGTGGWTTTAGTTTCTACTAATGGAGAACCCAGTTGTTTTYAGGATGCAATTAAGGTATCTGAAAGTGMTCAATGGAAGAAATCTATGAAAGAAGAAATAGGTTCCTTAGAGAGGAATAAAACATGGGACCTGGTAGAACTTCCAAAGGATAGGAAGGTTTTCGACTGCAAGTGGGTCTACAAACTGAAAAAGGGTGTTGATGATAAAGTCAAAAGGTATAAAGCAAGACTAGTAGCAAAAGGGTATTCTCAAAAGGAAGGTATTGATTTTCATGAGATCTTTTCACCAGTTGTGAAGCTTGTTTCAGTTTATGTTATGTTAGCACTAGTTGTTTTACTTGATCTTAAGTTAGGGAAGCTAGATGTTAAAACAACATTTCTACATGGAGATTTAGATGAGGATATATATATGGAACAAACATAAGGGTTTGTTCAGGATCGCAATAAGAGGTTTGTTTGCAAACTCAAAAATTCATTGTATGGCCTGAGACAGTCTTCTAGGCAATGGTACAAGAAGTTTGATTCCTTTATGGTGAGCCTAAATTTTACGAGTGAATATGATCATTGTGTTTACTTTAAAAAGTTGGAAAATGGCATGTTCATTATTTTGGTGTTATATGTTGACGATATGCTTGTGACAAGAAAGAACATGGTTGAAATCAATAGGTTAAAGGCTCAGTTGGCTAGGGAGTTTGATATGAAGGATCTAGGAGCAGAAAAACTAATATTAGGCATGGAGATACACAGAGAAAGGAAAAATGGTAAGTTGTGGTTATCACAACAAAAGTATGTGGAGAAATTACTTATGAGATTTGGTATTAATAATGTGAAACATGTACAGATCCCTTTAGCTTCCCATTTCAAGATTTGTTCAGGTTTATATCCTAGAAATGACAAAGAAAAGGATTATATGTCTCATGTACCATATGCTAATGTAGTGGGAAGTTTGATGTATGCGATGGTGAGTACTAGACCAGATATTTCACATGAAGTTGGTGTTGTCAGTCGATACATGGAAAATCCAGGAAAATCACATTGGGAAGCAATGAAATGGGGGCTTTGATATCTTAGAGGAACAAGCGGTTATTCTATATGGTTCCAGAGATTCAGTTTGTGGTTATGTAGATTCAGATTTTGCAGATAACTTGGACAAAAGGAGATCCACCTTAGGATATGTCCTTACTCATGCAGGAGGACTTGATAGTTGGATTTAAAAGCTTCAAAACGTAGTCTCTTTATCCACTACAAAGGCAAAGTATATGTCTGCTTCACATGCATGTAAGGAGGAAATTTGGTTACAGGGTTTATTGGGTGAGTTTGGAAGGATGCAGGACAAGGTGAAAGTATTTTGCGATAGCCAAAGTGCTATTCATTTGGCTATAAATCCAGCTTCTCACAGTAAGACAAAGCATATTTTTGTTAAGTACCATTTTGTAAAACATGTTGTTGATGAAGGTGGAGTGTCTTTGGAAAAGGTCCATACAAAAGTGAATTTTGCAGACATGTTTACGAAACCAGTTTTGTTAGAGAAGCTACAGTGGTGTTTGGCTTCTCTTGGCTTGCAGAAAAGGTGATGAATTAATTAAGGGAATGATATATCAGGTAAACTGTTGTCAAGGTGGAGATTGTTGGAAACATGCCAATGAATTTCCTCATGCGGTCACATGCACATGCATGCAACTATGTTAATGCACATGCATGTAATCTATTTATGAACTACTCATGTAACTATGTGATCTATTCATGACCATTTTGTATAATTGAGTGATAGATGTTATATATGTGAGCATACCCATAGAGGTGGAGTACAACGTGAGTGCAAGCGTGTGCAAGGAGCAGAGAAAAAAGTGTGTGAGAAGAGGATGATTGTATGCTTATAAAGGCTATTGTAATTCTCCCTTGAATAATAAGACTATCGATAATCATTGCTCGTGGTTTTTTCCCTCATTGGGTTTCCACATAAATCACTGTGTCAAGTGTATGATTGATGTGCGTGGTTTAATGTGTGTCTGATATTGCTTATTTTATTATTTGTTATATGCTATGTTTTTCTTCCGCTACCTAACAATTTTAAGCGCATCAAGAGTAACCAATAGTGAATCCTAAAACACATGGAAAACTAATGAACAATGTTGAATGAAAAATAATGAGTCCTATAACACATGACAACTAATGACCAATGTTGAGATAACATGAGAGAAAAAAACAAAGTAACAAAGGTGAAAACTATTAGAAATATCAAAAGAATATACCAATCTTCTTGATCATACATGCTTAGAAATGAAAATTTAAAGCATATTTACAGCATACCTTATTGAAAATACAACACAAGGTATGAGACCCATAAAAAGTGTGAGGAAATTGAATATTTACAGCATTGTGGTGCTTCTTGTACCAAATCTCTAAGCTCCACATCTGACTCCAGCATGGGCTTATCATAGGTAAATCATTGTTTTTTTCCTATGGCATACATGAATTTAATTCAGTAGGAATCAAATCAATTAAGTCGATAAATATTAGGAATCCCAGAGAAGATGCAAGTTAAAAAATGTTGTCAGTGTATAGAATTATAGCACTGGTACTGGCACTGCTACTTTTGCTTGACACTTTCATCTTTGACTCTTAGAAAATCTATGTGAGAATGAAAGTATGGTCAATAGTCCGCTCACTAGCTATTTGTGACGCTTAGGTGACAATTAGTCAGTCAATAGTTGGTATGAGAGGAGGGACTCTAGATGAATGAACAACCACACTTCAAGGAAATGGATGATGGAGCCAAGGGCCCCTAGTGTTAATATTTTCTCATCTATTTCCTCCTCAAGCAGGTAGGCTCTGGGTATTTCATGGGTGTTGTTGGTGAGGTGATACCTTATAGATAGATACTTCATTTCGACTTGTCATTGAGCCATTTTGGTGTTTCCATAGGGTTGTTAACTCATGGCTCTGCCCATAAGACTGCTACCTCACTACTATATCCTAATATTTGGGGAAAGCCCTTAAAAAGATTATATTTAACGAGGAACAAGCAGTCATTATCTATATATTTTATTTTAAAATATTAAAAAAAACATTAACAACAAAAGTATTAATATAATTTGTCCTTTCCTCCTACTTGCCATCATAAATTCTTGATTATGGTATAATCTATTTCTAAGAATCACATTTAACTTTTGAGCCAATAAATGATCTCTGGGAGCATTCCATGATGGACGTTGATCTTCTAGTTATTAATTGAAGTCCAACTCAAAATGATCATGACATACCTCATAGGTTGTTGGCTTGATCACTAATAATTATATGATGTGTGGCTTTTACTGAAGATTGATGTAAATAAGGGTTTTAAAGTTCTTCTCAAGTGTCCAAAGATTCAAAGTTGACGGCAGATTAGGAAAATAAAAAATGCATGCTAAACAACTTGTTTCTTGAACCTTTTATGAATCAATTCTTATCAAAAAGTCTTTTAAAGTCATATTATTTGTTTGTATCTATAGAGAATACAATGTTCTAGTAAGCCATCTATCTAAGGATGCTTTGGTATTGAAGATATTCTTTATCAAAAAGTCTTTTAAATCCATATTATTTGTTTGTATCTGTAGACAATACAATGTTCTAGTAATCCATCTAAGGATGCTTTGGTATTGGAGGTATTGGAGATATTCTTTGTCTGTATCTATAGACAATACAATGTATGTTATAGTAATCCATTTATCTAAGGATGCTTTGGTATTGGAGATATTCTTTGTCTATATCTATAGAGAATAGAATGTTGTAGGCCAGTTATCTAAGGATTCTTTGGTATTGGAGGAACAAGAGGTCACTTAACAAGAGGTCATTGTTCCAAGGCATATTAACTCTCTTCAATTAGTCAAAGCTTATGCAAGGTAGTTTTGACCTCGAAACCAAATATGGATCAACTCATTTTACCTCTAATTCTTGAGGAATCAAATGAGCATGATAGGACTTTCCATAGTCAGTCTACCATACAGTAGACAACCACATGGTGTATACATGGATTTTCCTCATTGTAGCAGAAAATATGCTACAAGTAAACATGCAAATATACCAGAAAAGAGAAATCGAGACTATAATCTTGCATAAAAAGAATTAATTCTCAAACAAAAGTTAATTTCCAACAATGGAAAAACTGAAAATTGCAAGGAAACATAATGAAAATGATTTCAATACAAAGAAAGCAATCAAGAAACCCCTTTGGTATGCCTTAATTGATTTATTTTTCTTTGATGTGTGTCGTTTGGGAAAACAATTACAAACAATTTTTTCATGTCATTTCTCTGTTTTTGTTGTGTACGAAGTTTCTTGTGGCCGACTCTCAATAGACAATCTTCCATGATCCCGGAAGCGCTCACGTCAACTTGTATTTATGGGATTTATGACTCACTAACTAATCATCGACACCTCTCTCATCTTTGGTAGAGCGCAAGAAGAGAAAATTGTCTCTCTCTACACCATGTTGTCAAGTTTGTTGAGAATGTGCTTCCATGGTTTTATGTTGGTATAAACTTAAGGGGTAATTGTTGGGATCCTTCATGGTTTTATAGCCCTGGAGGAAAAGAGTTAGCCCTTAACCCTTAACCTAGCATACTCCATCTTAACCCTGACCTATTAACTTCAAACCTCCATGTTTTTGCACCCTCATATACTATTTCATATAGATTAAGGTTTTCAACTTGCCTTTTCTTTATCTAGATGCATAACAAATCCCAAGTTGACAAGGATCTAGTTTATTTTAGGTTGCTTAAAGTAAGGAATGTAAACAATGCATTGGTCTTTTTTATGTTATAGTATTTAAGAAAAATAAGACGCCTTATTTTATATATTTCCCTCTATTACACTTACAAGTTAATGTTGTTTAACTTTATAGTACTCCCTATGCAATATATTATAAATTTTTTCATTAGCCTACTTTGCTAATGTATCTTGCTCATAACTTTTAGTGATAATATAACTACTTTGACCTACCAAAATGAAGAGCCACAAATATCTGAGAGATTGGCTCGATGAGCTACCCTACATCTTCAACTCTACAAGACAAGGTGAATTTGTCGTGCAACAGCTATGACAATTAGTTACAGCGACAAAGACAACGATACTCTTTATTTCCATTTATAACAAACTTCATGCGTACAGGTTAATCTTGCAAGATAAATACAATACCTTGTTTTAATTTACATAACTCATTTTTATTAAGAGTTAGAATTTCAGTGTATAGAATGACACTTAGGTAAACTAGTAGGGGTAGACTGTGAGTAACCACCATCGTGACTTACTAGAGAATAAGGCCCATTCATTATACCATGCTTATATGAACGCCTGACCCCGTACAAGGTGTGTACGTTGTACCATGCATTTCCGCAATTATTTGATACTTAACGCAGTAAAGTCATTTACAATCCGACCAGTAACACATCAAAATCACACAACCATCAAAGCATACAACATCAATTATTCATAATAAATAAAGTCAACTTTGTTTTAATAGTTGTTGGCCCCAAATTTTAATTAAGGGTTTAATCATAAATAAAGTTAAACCTAAATGCTCACAATCTCAGACACTATACTACTAAATGGAAAAGCACCAACATGGAGACTCCCCACCGAGGCTAGAGAGCAGTTCACGAAACTACAACTTCACCGAGAGTTTAACAAAATAGTTAAAACCAATATGGAAACCTTCCCATCAAGACTCTAGAGCACCTGGCTTCTGTCAGTGAAACTAGAACTTCACCTAGACTTTAAGAAAATAGTTAAAACCCCAAGCCCTAGAATCAAAGATTCTCAAGAAATCGTAGATACAAACTAAGATCATGAATCTTAGAGGTAGTGCTTCACAAAATTACGGTAAATAAATTAATACCCTAAACCCTAGACGCCAACAACCATAGATCACCAAAAATCTAGAAAACATTCATAATTTGGACACCAAAAACCTGGAAAAAATAAAAACCCTAAGCCCTCGAACTATTAATTCATCGAAAAAATGTGAAATTTTCATAATCCATATCATATAAATGGTATTTTTGCCACAAATTTTAAGGGGAAAAAACAGTTAAAACCTGGTAAACTAGAAAGAATAATTTGCCTTGGGTTATCCAAAATCGTTGCAATGACCACCTTTCTCCCAGTCACCATACCTATTGGGCTCTAGTCCTCTAGGATCTCCTCTCTCACCAGTCTCTGAGTCAACATATTCTCTGCCCTCCTCATCCTCCTTATCTTCCTCACTATGATTTCCATGTGGTTCTTCTTCTTGTTCGTTTTCATTTTTTAGCTCATTAGAATTAATAGGATCCTGGACTGACAAGAAGAAAAACATCGGCATAGGTTTGTGATCCAAACCTTCGGAATGCAGATTCCGCCGAATTTGAAATCAAATTTGATAAGGGTACATGTTTGCAAGAAACTGTCATTCTTCTCCACATGGTAAATGCCATATGAATCAGTAAATGCACACCCCAACATTCATTTTTTCGTGAGAAATCTACCTAGCTTATTTTATAAAATAAAAGTGGATTTTTTTAGGCCTAGGTCCTACTGTCAACCAACACCTAGAAGTGGTAATTGAAACATGGTGTGAAGTTACCTAATAACAACACTCCGACAACAACTAGCCAGCAACTAGAAATTCATAACTGCAACGTGGTGTGGGCTAGTCAAACAAATGTCTGGGAAATTTGTAATTGCAACGTGGTGTGGGCTAGTCAAACAAATGTCTATTATCATATGTATGATGTTGGAAAATGCAGCCTATATCCCCTAGTGGTTGGCACCTAGAATTTGTTACGGGTCCTGCAAGTTTGAACTTGCAATATTCGGTATTATGAAGACCAGGTCCACACAGAGATAGTTTTTGTTGAATGGGTTTCCCCTTTCTTCACTAACATCTTTGATCAACAACCTTGGACATGCTCAATACATATCTACAATGTGAATCTTCTAAAGTGGAATGAGTTGTTCGTGAAGGCTGCTAGGCTGGGCGGAGGCTGATTACTCCTCAAATTCCAACGCTCATCAATGTACCCAAGTTGGTTAGCCTGGTTGAAATCCATTGAAAGTTGTGGCAGAAACATTCCTCATCACACTTAGTGCAGGAGTATATATTTTACACTACAACTCATTAATTTATAATCATTGTATTGTTTTGATTTATTTCAATCCTTAAATGTTACAATTATTCACGTGTTATTCAATTCAATATCACTTATATCACTTACCATTATCATTTAGTTTTTGAATGTAAGCTCGCAGAAACTAAATGTGCCATCGAGAGTAGGTTTGACTCCTTTTCTTTGGTATGGAGCAGAGATCATTCTTCCCTACCTAGATAGGGAAAAGAGGTAATAAATCTTGTGTACTTCTTGTATATTTGTATTAATTTGATTAAATATGAAAGAGTTGTGTAGGAACTACAACACCTGATAAGACAATACAAAATTGGAAGAGTGGATCCTCTACTGAGTAGAGATGTGAATCAAGTATCCAGAAAAAGGAGGACAAGCAAGGAATTGCACCTTAGTGCTCAGATTGTAGACTACAACATAGACTATGTGGTCCTTGACCTGGGATCAGAAGTAACTGTTATAACGAAGCAGACTTGGGAATTGATGTGAAAACCTAAATTGATTTACTCTCTTATTGGGCTTAGGATGGCTAATTAGCAGGCGGTGAGACCCTTTAGAAGACTAGAGCATGTTCCTGTGGACATCGATGGAGTGAGGACATTTGCAGACTTCGAAGTGATCAAGATTGTTGATGATAGATGCCCCTATCCGGCATTGTTGGGTATTGATTGGAATTTCGACAATCTGACTGTTATTGACCTGAAAAAGAGAAGGATGACATTTGAAGGTGATGGCCTTAGGTTCATTGCAACTCTTGACCCTGATGAAGGTTGCAAATACACAGAACCTATAAGAGACAAAGATCGTGCCTATGATCTAGAGAACATGTATAAACTAACAGCATGACAACAAGATTATATTAACCCTACAACAGATGGAAATCTAAGTTGGCGAAGTGAAAGTGCATGTTCGTCAAATTCAAAAGAAGCATTGGAAAATTGGCAGAACATAATGTATGAAGTCTCTACATGGAGGTGTGCCACGTTGACTAAGGAAATTCACTGGATTGGAATAGAAGTAAGTAATCTTACTACAATTGATGGATTGAATAATTTAGAGACATGTTTGCTTGAATTTGAAGTAATTGTACCAATACAACAGAGGTTTTTGGCACTAAATGAAGCTTTGAAAGAAACACCAGCTAGATGGTGGGAAACACACAAGAAGAACATCGCAGAGTAGGTGCAATGTTGCACCTTGTTGATAGTATGCTTTTCAGACCAAGATGAAGGTTGCAAAGTTTGATACACAGGTCAGAGTTGTCCTAAGAAACATATGCAAAGTTGTGAGGAAGCCTGGAGAAACTTTCCTAAGGAATAGTGGGTACATAAGTTCATTAACACCTTAGATACTATGCATATCAACTGGTATCTTCAAGCAAAATTGTGCTTAGTCACTACATATTGGTATGATATGACCCACAACTTTATAGCTACATTCCTATTTGAAATTTAGTACCCCACAGTAGATCGGGATTTACAAATTGTAAGACAAAAGGTCTTTGAGGAGGCACCTAACCCCCCTCTTGAACAATAAGAATATGAATGGACTGCACCTCTTCAGCGGTTACAGGGTTGTTATAATATTAATGTTGATGAGGACGATGACCCTAGAAATGTGAAAAATTCAGAAACTGAAGGACAGAGAGATATAGAAGGGTCGGGGATTGAATTACCTTTTGTTGGGAAGCCTATTAAAATTAAGAAGGTTAACATTGGAATAGAGCAAGCACCTAAGTTGGAAAATATTGGAGACTATTGAGATGATGCTACTATTGATAAGATTACAGAACTATTGCATGAGTATCAAGACTTGTTTCCAACCAAGTTTACAGACATGAAGGGAATTAAAGGACCCATGGGAGAAATAAAGATTCCTTTTAAAGAATATGCAAGGCATGTCAAGCAGAGGCCTTACAGACTGAATCCCAAGTACAAGCATAAATTTAAGACTAAATTAGATAGAATACTGGAAGCAGGGATCATAGAACCAGTCGAATAATATGAATGGATCAGCCCTATGGTAGTCCAAGATAAGAAGTCAGAAGAAATCAGAATCTGTGTAGATCTAAGGAAATTGAATAATGCATGTTTACATGATCTATTTCCTACACCTTTTACTGATGAAGTTCTAGATAATGTAGGAGGACAAGAAGTTTATTCATTCACAGATGGATTTTCGGGCTATCACCAGATCAGAATTGTTAAGGAGGACAGACATAAGACTACATTTGCAACAGAATGGGGTTCTTTTCACTACATTGTGATGCCTTTTGGTTTGAATAATGCACCAACCATCTTTTCCAGGGTGGTGGTCGAAGCATTTAAGGAATTTTTACATAAGTTTTTGGAAGCATACTTTGATGATTGGATCATTTTTAGTCTACTGAAAAATCATATTGAATGTTTGAGATTAATATTAGATAAGTTCAAGCAATGTCAGATTTCCTTGAACTTGAAGAAGTGTATTTTCTTTTCACCTTTTGGAGTGTTATTAGGACACATTGTGTGTAAACAGGTGTTGTTGGTAGATCCTTCCAAGATTGTTATCATTTGTTATCTATCTCCTCCTATTTCGGTTAGAGAGTTGTGCACTGCATTGGGACACACTGAATAGTATAGAAATTTTATTAAGGGTTATGCATAGATAACAGAACCTATGGAAAAGTTATTAAAGAAGGCTAGTAAGTTTCAATGGACAATGGAATGCCAGTAGAGCTTCGACACACTAAAGCATAAAATGGTCACCGCGGCTATTCTGGTTTTTTCATATTGGATTAAGGAATTCCATGTTCATGTCGATGCTTCATCCATTGCATTAGAAGCAGTTTTAGCACAGCGAGGTGCAGGATATATTGACCACCCTATAGCCTTTGCTAGAAGGAATATTTCTACATCTGAAATAAATTATACTACCACTAAAAGAGAAGGTTTAGCAATGGTATATGCATTGTAGAAGTTTAGACACTACTTGTTGGGAGGACATTTTAAGATGTTTACTGATCATTCTGCATTGAAGTACTTAGTCAACAAGACAGTGTTGGGGGGGAGAATATGCAGATGGATATTATTATTCCAAGAGTATGACTTTGAGATTGTGGTCAAGCCAGGAAGAATGAATAAGGGACCTGGCCACTTATCCAGGTTATAACATGGAGAGGAACCTACCAGTTTGGATGATACACTACTAGATGCACAGTTGTTGGCTATCAGAAAAGTCGATGATCACTTCGTCGAGATAGTCCAGTTCCTGTCCACAGGAATGGCACCTCACAAATATACAGTTATTCAGAAGAAATAGTTGGTAGTCTGCATTGCAGATTTTCAACTTATAGTTGGATAGTTATATAATATGGGACCAGATGAGATATTAAGAAGACGTGTTATTGAGTTAGAAAGACCATTGATCCTTACAGAAGCACATGAAAGTGTCGCAGGAGGACATTATGCAGGGAAATCAACAACGCGGAAGGTTCTCAGAGCTGGCCTCTGGTGGCCCAATTTACATAAGCATGCTAAGGAATACTACAGAGCATGCGATGTATGTCAAAGAATCAAGAAACCTTCTAGAGGGGATGAGATGCCTTTAGCACCTCAATTAACTTTACAGGCATTTGAGAAATGGGCTATTGACTTTGTGGGCCATATAAACCCACTAGGAAAGAGCACAGGAGCTTGATACATTATGACTGCTACATAGTATTTGACCAGATGAGCAGAAGAAAGAGAATTTAAGGATTGTAGTGCAGCTACAGCTACCCGGTTCATCTTTGATGATATCATAACCAAATTTGGATGCCTAAACATCCTTATGAGTGATCGAGGCACACACTTCATTAAAAAAACTATTGAATCCTTGACTCAGGAATTTGATGTTCACCATCAGAAAATCACACCATACCACCCTCAGGAGAATGGTACACTCGAAGCTTTCAATAATATCTTGGAGACAACACTGACTAAGATTTGCAGTGTTAATAGAGATGATTGGGATTTGAGAATTCCATCAGTGTTATGGGCTTATTGAACTAATTGCAAAAAGTTAACAAC
>JZKD02S1673690.1:0-10287 GCA_000966675.3 Picea glauca | reverse complement strand
GTGAACCATGTAAATCTTGTTGATCTTGTGGTTGATGCTTTGTTATTTAATATCGGTTATATTGTTATTGCACTGTTATTTTTCTTGTTAAATGGAAGGATATATAACTAACTTCACGGAGTTAAGCATAATATTGTTAGGAATCTCTAGATTATTTTGCATTGTTCTTTAGGAATCATCTTGCATTTCCTCTGGCTGTAGAAACTTGTGTCCTACAACCCCCCTATTGCTACTTCGGGTGAGACTTCATCTGCTTCACAGGTGTTTCTAAAAGGTCCAGTAGTTAGGGTTTGTTGGTCCGTTGTTAAAGTTGAACCCTGGTTCTGACCCTATGCCAACAGTCATAAAGAAATACTAGATATCCCTCCTTGAAACTCTTCCTTTGGATATGTCTGTCATGCCAATATTTGTCTCTTTCTTTCTGTACTTGCTAATGAAATACTACTAGAATCCTATCCTCCTCCATGTCCATTAGTCGATTCAACCTCTCTTTCATTGTGCCTATTTCTGTTATGTTGGTGATTGTTGCTACGCACAAAATGGGTACCAGTAATTATAGTGGTACCACTACCTCTTTCCCATACACTAACTTGAATGGTGTTTGTCCTGTCATCTTCTTACATGTAGTCCTGTATGCCCATAGTACTGTTGGTAATTTCAAGTCTTGATCATCCCTTTTGACGATGCAGATCTTTGTTAGAGCATTCTCCAATATCTTATTGAAGGCGTCTAACGTTCCATTTGATTGAGGATGGTATGGTGTACTCTTTTGATGATAGACTTCAAACTCCTTAGTCATATCCTTGATATTGTTGTTGATAAAGTTAGTACCTCAGTCACTCATCAAAATCCTTACACAACCGAATCTAGTTATCACTTTCTCAAATACTAAATGTGTTGTTGTCTCTATGCTACAATCTTTTACCGGAGTTGTTTTTTCCCATCTTGTTAAGTATTTTGTCACAGTAATGATATATCTTGCTCCTGAACTTTTTGTTGGTGGATGGATTGGCCCCACAAAGTCTATTTCCCATTTTTCAAATACCGACAAAGTTACTTGTGGTCTTAGGGGCATCTCATACCTTCTATTAGGTTTACTAACCCTCTGACAAACATCACATCTCTTGCAATAGTCCTTTGTATCCTTGTAAATTGTTGGCCACCATAGTCCTGCGTGCAGTACCTTCTGTGCAGTAGTTTTTCCTACATAGTGTCCTCTGTCTATTCCGTCCTGAGCCTCTGCCAAAATTCCAGGCCTTTCATGTTCTAGTACACATCTTCTCAAAATGTTGCATGCACCCATTTTGTATAAGTGTCCTGCAATCAATTGATAATGGGCAGCTCTGACTACCATATTTTTCTTTTTTGCAGTGTCAAACTCTTGTGGCGTAGTCCCTGTACTCAAGTATTCACTGATGTCATCAAAATATTCGTCAGCTACTTGGACTGAAATTAATTGTGCATCAGGGAAGTTTTTTTCCAAGTTCGTAGGTTCTTCTCCATTGGTTACCCTTGATAGGTGATCTAGTCCTACATTGAGCTTCCCTGGTTTGACTATCACATCAAAATAAAATTCCTAAAATAATAATAACCATCTATAGATCATTCCCCTCAACACTGGCTTGTTGACTATGTATTTGAGGGCTGAATGATTTGTGAACATCTTGAAGTGTTTTCCCAATAAGTAATGTTTGAACTTATGTAGTGCATAGACCATATTTAGGAATTCTCTTTCTGTAGTGTTTTATTTCTTCTATGATTTAGACAATTTTCTACTTGCAAATGCTATAGGATGATCCAAATCCCCTGCTCCTGGTTGCACGAAAATTTCTCCAAGCGTTATAGATGATGCATCTATGTGCACATGGAATGTCTTTTCCCAATCTGGGAATATTATAATAGGTGTTTTGACCATTTTTTTTTTTAGAGTGTCCAAACCTTATTGATAATCCTCATTCCACTGGAATTTAGTATCCTTTTTTAATAGTTTATCCATTGGTGCAGTGATCTATGCATACCCTTTTATAAAAAAATTCTAGTAGCTTGTATTTCCCTATGTTTCTCTCAAATGGTGCATTGCTTTTGGTGGTGGTAAATTAACAATGACTACAATATTAGCATGATCCACCAATAACCCTTGTTTATAGACTATATGTCCCAACACTATTTCAAAAAGTGTCCCAAAAATAAACTTCTTGATATTTAATGATATTTGACACTGTCTGCATCATTCCAACATTATCCTTAATACTTCCACATGATCTTTTAATAGACTATATACAGTCCAATCATCCAAATATACTTCTAATAATTGATGTATGAACTCCTTAAAAGAAACTATTACTACCCTTGAAAATATAGTTGGTGCATTCTTTAGCCCAAAAGGCATGACTACGTACTGGTAGGATCCCCATTCTATGGAAAAAGTGGTCTTGTACTTGTCTTTTGGGGCTATCTTGATCTGATGGTGACCTAAGAATCCATTTGTAAATGAGTAGGCCTCTTGGCCTCCCACATTCTCTAATACCTCATCTGTGAAAGGGGTGGGAAAAGGGTCATGTAGGAAAGCATCATTCAGTTTCTTCAGATCTACACAAATCCTTATCCCTCCTTGTTTCTTCTCTTGAACTGCCATGGGGCTGATCCATTTAGATTCCTCCACTGGTTCTATGATACCCGCTTCCAACATTCTATCAATTTATTCTTTCACTCTCTGTTTATAAATTGGATTTAGTCTGTATGGTCTCTATCGGAAATATCTAGCATCGAGTTTGAGAGGCATATTCATCTCTCCTATCTCTCCTACTATGCATTTCATTTATGTAAAAAAAATTGGGAAGAATTCATTGTACCAGCACAATAACTTTGTTATACTTTCTATTGTTTGTTCATCCCAGTAGTCTCCAATGCTTGTTATTTTTGGATTCACAGTTGTCCCAATGTTGACTTTCTTTACCTTGATAGGTGTAGAAAATACTTTTGATTCCAAACATGGACCTTCCACCTCTCTTTAAACTTCAACTTTTGTAATATGAATGTTGCGCAGGTCATCTTCCTATGGCGCTTCTTCTTCCACGTGATAACATGACAGTAGTTCTTTGATTGTTTTCCTATTCTGTTGTTGACACTCTGTCATGAGTTCCACCTTTGGTTCATCAATAATTATCACCCCTCTGATTTCTTTGAGTGTTGAATCAATGTATGTGTTCTCATTTTCAAATCAGAAGGTTACTATAAAATTATGTTGTAATGTTGTCCATTCTATAGTGCTTCTGCACAGTTTCTGGTCTACATACCAATTTTATGGAATTCCTTCTAAGGTATGGATGAAGTTATGAGGCCATTACTCTAGTGGTGTCATCCTCCACATTGTTTTTCATCTCTCCAAATTTTTTGTTGGTGTCCCCTGTCCATCATACCTCTACATCTTATTTCTCCCTTGCTCTGCGTTGAATCTAATGTGCAATATTCGCTTACATTAGTGCCAGCCCTTAATTGTTTCTTTGTGTGCATCCCACCATATTGAATGTGTTGCATTGAGTGAAATGTCTAGGGATAAGAGCCTATAATTCTCTAATACTTCATCTCTGTATCTTGTTAGGAATTCTTCTAATTCATTTACCCCATGAAAACTGGGGGGTTCTCTTATCTTTGTACCTACCCATCTCATTGTGCAATTTATTCTTGTGCACCTTCTTGTGGACACTTCATGTAATATATGTTGCCAATTCTACAAGACTATATCTGAGTCAGAAGCACATGATGTGAATCTCCTCCAGCTGAGTACCCCATCTTTAGTTGGGTTGACATAATCTTCTTCCTGCATGGTGGTTCTGTATAACTGGTTGATTTCCTCCATATCTAAGCAAGTGGGATCTACAAACCTTTCTCCTTCTAATGGGTCTAATGGTGCAATGACTCTGTATTCTTCTTATTCAAATGTCATATTCATTATATTCAATTTGATTATGTCATGGTTATCAGATTCCTAATCCAGCCCAAGCAATGATGGATAAGGTGTTGTGCCATCCACTATTTCTAAAACTTCAAAGTCTACCTTAGTGCGCACTCCATCGAGATCTACTATCACACCCTTAAGCCTTCCAATTGGTATAACTTTGTGTTGGTTTACTAGCTTCAATTGGACAAGTGAATAGCCTAGTGTGGGTTATCCCATACACTGCCATGTCTTCTTGGGTAACACATTTACCTCGGAGCATAAATCCAGTATGATATCCCCCATATTGAAATATCCAATGTTAGCATTCAGTTTGAATTCCCTACTTGTCCTCCTTCTCGTATGGAGGTGATTTACTAATTTTTTTTTCTAACTTTGCCTCTACCTTTGTGTTCCATATTTCTAACATATTTTGCAAAACTTTAAGATATGATGGGTTATTCAGTAGCTTAACACAAGATTGCAAAAAAAAAATTATGGTACTTACTTACTCTATAGGTGGTACTTCCCTGGTGTGATCCATTGATAAGGGCAGCTTGTACATTGGTACATTTTGAGTATGTTGCACGGTTGATGTAGATGCAACATCTTTCTTGAGGAACTCATGTCTTGCCTCCTTGAATATTTTTTTTCTTTCCCCACATCAAACTGTTTTTGTGGTTCAGTATTCCTCTTCACCCATTGGTGTTGTGTTGGATCTTTCCTTACTGCATCATCTCCTGTATTAGCTCCTCATTGTGTAACTATGTTGATATTTCTTCCATCATCCCTCGCCTCTATATAAATCCACTAAACATTTTGATTGTTCTAATTCTGTTTTTCTTGAATTTTCCCCAAAAGTGTTGTGAATTCCTCTGTATCATGGTTAGCTATGTGAAAATACATACATGTTGTAGGTGGAAGAGAATATACCCTTGCATAATGTCCTAGATGTTGGAATTTTCGGCACCTAATATACCTCGGCCTCTACCAAATCCTCCTCCAACTCATCCTCCACCTTTGTATCCACCTAGATCTGCTTGTGGTGCATTGTACTGAGGCACCTTATTATACTACGCGAGGTTATATTGTGGCTATGCATTATTATATTTAGGTTGCACAATGTTGTATGGAGGTGGTACCTGGTTAAACTGAGGTGCACATTTCCTTGTCATCATCTATGCCTGCACCCTATAGGTGTCTAACATTCTTTCCCGCATCAAGTCCATTGTCCTACAATCTTTGTCATCATGACCACTTGATTTGCAAAAGTTTCAATATGAAATCTTGGGTATTGTTTGATACTTATACATCATTGGACAATGATATGGGTCATGTCCATGTGTATTACATATATTTCACCATGGTCCTTCTATTGGAAAAGGGTTTTGTAGCCATGTTTCCATGTACTGCGCAAAAGTTGGGCACTCATTCTTGTGGTGTCCTTCTCTTTGCTCTTATTCTCGTTTAGTTGAAATGTAAAGTTCTTCAGATCCTCCTTCACCTCCTTTATTGTTGGATCTGTCTTCTAATACTAGTTCTCTTCTAGTTGTAAGGCTACCTGCAAAGCCTTTACCTAATTTTGAAACTTATGTTTCCTCAAAGGGAATTTTAAGTGTGGTAATAACGAGTTCACAAAACATGTCTATGTTGCAAGTCAATCATGAGATACTTCAATTTACCCTTCAATCATTTGAACCTCTGATCAATATTCCAAACATACTCTCTTGGTTTCTATCTAATATCAATCATCTCATTCATGTATTGATCCTCTGAGCTAGGCTTCTAAAATTCATTTATCAGTAGCTTCTTGACATCTACAATCGTCCTTGTTGTTCCTAGTGGAATGTTTACAGCTAAGCTCATGTACCAATCCAGTGTGTAGCCTTTTAGCATGATAGATAACTGCGCAAGTTTTGTATCCTCATATGTGATTTGATTTTCTTCCCAAATCTTCTCACTGATAAACAAGTGCTTTTCAGGATCCTCTAATGCCTCTCCCTTGAATTTGGGTAACCTGATGATGGGATCATGTCCTGCCATTTTGAATGGTGATGAACTACAACCTTCGCACGGTATAGATACTTGATTACTACTTCCTGAATTGGATCCTCTAGTTGCTTCTCCTTGATTGTGTGCACTTCTTGTTGTATTTATTCCACTAAAATTTGGTTGTCTAAATGGTGGTGTTCTTTCTGGTGTATTAGTCACACATGGGGTTATGGGTTCCACATTGACACTGACATGGATAGGAGTTCTACCTTTTGGTCCTACCCTTGGACCTCTCGTGTTCCTTTCATATGTTGCACACAGGATTTCCTCAATCTTCTCCATAGCCCAGAGATCCTTTACCTCTTCTTCAGCACTTACCAAGCCCTCTCTATCTTATAGATCTCTTCTTATTATTCATCTTATATTGGTAGGGTACTCTACTATGTGTATTTCTAGTTGTTTCCATTATCTTCTTTATCTGGTCTTCCTCCATCATGATTGGGTCCATGGCCTCCTTCTTTCCCTTATCCATCTCGTCCTCCATTTCTCTAGCTCTTGTCAGTGCTTCCCAGGGAAGTTTAGGTGTCTGCTTCCATAGTCATCACACCTTTGTTATACATTAAGATCTTGATGGAAGTATACAATGATCTGATATGCCTACCTCTAGTTCCCTTCATGAACTCTTTCTCTTTTGCATTGTAAGAATTTGCAGTATCTACTACAAATTATGTGATAAACCCTACAACAATATTGTCTATCCGGAAATCTATTGAGTGCGTGAAATTGTTTTTAACTTGTTGTAATTGTGCAATCTCCACATGATTCCACTCGAGCTTTCTAATTTGATTCGTAGGGTGGTTTTCTTTCAACATCAATAGCCACTCCTGCAACACATGTGGGAAATAACAGAAAAAGACTTCATGCAATTCGCTAAACATGTACTTGTCTAGATATTTGTGCAGTGTTAAATTAGGATTTTTGTTATCCTTCTGTACAAAATCAAGCTCCTTTGTTTTCAGCCAACTTTCAATCTCTTCGTTTGTTGGATTCCATGGTCTAAACATTCATTTTTATACCTTCATTCTCTTCGTGATTCTTTCACGGATCCCACTCACTCAATCCCATGTAGTTCTAGCCAGAAACAAAACCATTTGTTGGTTACTACTCTCTCTTCCTAATCTTGGGCTGACCCAGGTTTAGATCTAAGCAAGCTTCCAAAAAATCCCTCTAAAACTATTGGCCCTCTTGGTAATCCATAAGGCAATAAAACACACATAGTGTACTACGCAATCTCACTCGAAATATTCTATGGGTGACTGCAATGCTCAGATGCTTGCAGTCTAGGAAAGAGTGGGGATATGGGATTGCAATTCATCTTCTCAAGCCTTGATCTGGTGGTTCCTTCTATTATTATTAAGATCCGTTCATTTGTTAAGTGTATGCATGCATTCTAAAAAATCTAACAATTGACAGATCTCACAAAATTATTCAGTAATCAACTAACTACTCTCATAAAGTAATTATGCAATAAACACATCACATAACACATGTATTATCGTGGTTCACCCCCTCCTGGGATACATCCACAAATATCTGGCTCTTAGGCTCTTTTATTTAGGTTCTGTAATATATGACGTCGCACGCACTACAGTTTCTAATTATACAATCAATGGTATTTAAAAAGAAATTTACTGATGTAGTGGTGGGAAAACCTAGGTTATTCATATTTTCTAGGTTAATTTCAACATCATGTGATTTATTGATGCTCAAACTATTTAAATATGTCGTGAGTTTTTTTTGGTTTATAGGATCTTCAAGCTTCTTTTGCCTATGTCAGCCATAAATGGGACCATCAATATAAATTAGAAAAAAATAACCATTGTGAAAAACAAATCCAAATACCATGACATAGGAAAAATATATAACATGAAAAGAGAATAATTGAAGTTGATATATTAAAATAGAAAATACCATATGAATCCTCCTTTTTTCTTTATAGGAATTAATTCACTAAGGAACACTATAGATACATCAAACATCGTCAAGTTCAAGATATCTTCTTCCAAAGAATGAATATTGCAAGAAGAAAACTGAAGAACTAAATATAGTGGTATAAAAAATAAAAAATTATTCTCCTTAATAGTGAATCCATCTCACAGATATTAGCAAAGAAATAAGGTTGATAAATTTTGTGCACCCTTCCATTTTATAATTTTGGCAGCTATGTCTTCTTACTACATAGAAAAAAAGGGGTGGGGGGGGGAATGGTGAATTTGGTCAAAATGTTGGAGGTTCCATATCTACAAATTTAAAAAGTTGAAATGATAAAAAGTAAATATAGCATTCATGTGTAATACAAATCCTTATCAACTAACCTCTGAATCAACCTTCATAAGTACTTACAAAAGAAGGAAGCTATAATTAATATATAATTACTTCTTAATTGAGAACATAGCATTGGAGTAAGGTACTAGATACTAACTCAAGTGGAATTAGAAGAGGGGACAAAGAATAAGATTCATCTACAACCGAGAGTGACGAGCCAAAATAAGAAAGTATCCTTAGTCATTATGATAGCTTGATAAGTGGTTTTAAACAATCGTTTACTAGAGGATTTGATGTTGTCACTCTCGAGGTAGAAATACAAGGTGAAAAAAGGTGATTATAGAATCTAATATATAAGACAATTTAGGCTAGAAAGATACTAGAAATATCACTCTCACTTAAGTGTTTAAGGGTGGGACAAGATATTTCTAAACATTTTGAGCTCCAAGGATTAGCTCAATCATTTGAATCATCCACCCAAAGCATGTTTCTAACAAGGACACGATAATTCACAGGTTCAAATCCAATTGAATCCCTTAGGGAAACTTACCAACTTCTCTCATCATTGGCAGTTGATATGGGCAATAAAATATAAGAGAACTTGAATATGTTTTTAGTAAAGAGTAAATAAATATAATTTTCTAGGTCATAATGTCAATAGAACTGTTCCCCGGAAGAAAAGACAACCTCCACTTCCATTGTTGTCAAGAAGACAATGTAACTAGGTTGGAATCAAGGTTTTTCTACAAATACCAAACACCAAAATACTAGTCAACTATAATATGAAGGCACAAATGCTTAGCACTAGATTCATTATACATTGCAATCACCACAATAGTAGCAAAAGAGAACCCAAACTGACCTTGCATTTTCTAGATCAAACCATAGCTATTATGAAACTAGTGTGTCAATGCATTATTAAGTCAAACCACATGGTAGACAGTCCACCACTATTAAGAGGGATTCCACAACCATTTTGCAAATGAGAATTACATATCGTTGATAAGTATAGAAAACTATCATGCAACTGCTAGAAAATATTTAGATCTCATTTCAAAACCCAATAGATAAAAGAAACAAATGTTTCTACAGTGATAATTATCACTCTACACATGGAAATAAACATGATCAAAAGAAACTTGCCACAACCAGCATCTGAGACTTCTTCCCCATATGTAAATAGACAGGTTGTAACCATTCTGAAAGTTCCACAACTTCACAACATAATAAAGTCACCCTCTAAAACAAGAGACCTAGTCTCTATCTCAATGGAAATCTATCTCATAAGCAACATATAAACTTGATAACATCAAACACACTACTAGATTTACACGACCTGGAATCCATATTGTTTCCAAAGAGAAAAGAGAAGAATCATGTGCATGATATAACAAAATAATATTTCAAATGGAAAGACACAACCCAATATTCAAGCACAACCATTACTAGCCTGCAATAGGTGCACTAGTAAGGTAGGTAGGATGTATTTAAAACTACAAGAAGCTACAACTTATCCTCAATGCGTTAACTTAGGGTGAAACATTGATCTATAATTGTGGATGAATTGATGGGTGCAACTTGATTGCACTCAAAGTTGTTTTCTATAGACCAATGTGAGGGAGATGTGAAATTCCTTTAGTGTTCAAAATGGAGTTGATACATGGTATATATATATATATATATATATATATATATATATATCAATGTTGGTCATAAATAAAATATTTCAATGTCCACTTTAAGAAAAAAAAAATTGTATATATATAAAGTGAAAAAAAATATGTATTCCATTGATAGGTCCTTTCTACATCCAAGTACAAGGAGATGTGTAATTCCTTTAATTCTTAACATGAAGTTGACAAGAAAATAGTTAAAACCAATATGGAAACCATCCCATCAAGACTGTAGAGCACCTGGTTGTTAGATAATCCAAAATACAATTATCATAGTTTATAAAGTTAGAATAAATTGATTATTAATTTAGAATATTAAATTAATAATCTAAGATATTTGATAAATAAATGTAGACTTTT
>JZKD02S1673689.1:347632-372559 GCA_000966675.3 Picea glauca | reverse complement strand
TTGAAATGTCATTACTTGGAGAACTATCCTTCTTTCTGGGTATTTATATATGTCAAAGGAACCAAGGAATTTTTATTTCTCAAACCAAGTATATCAAAGAAATGTTAAAGAGGTTCAGAATGGAATATTGCAAACCAGTCAGTACTCCTATGCAAACCAATTGCAAGTTAAGTAAATATGATGGTTCAAAGTCTACAAATTAGAGGCAGTATAAGTCAATGATTGGCATATTACTTTATGTGACAACATCCATATCATATGTAATGAAGGCATACATGTGGCAATCTTTCAAGCAGCACCAAAGGAATCAGATGTTCTAGAAGTAAAGAGGATATTCAGATATCTGAAGGGTACACAAGAGTTTGTATTATGGTATCCAAAAGGAAAGGATTTATCACTTATTTCCTACACAGATGTAGATTGGATAGGTTGCATTGATGATTGATGAAGCACCAATGGAACAACTTTCTACTTGGGTGAGTTTTTGGTATCTTGGCTAAGAAAGAAACAATCATTGATATCATTATCTATAGTTGAAGCTAAGTATATTGTAGAAGAAACATATTGTACATAGGTTCTATGGATGAAACAAACTATGACAGATATACAAGTTGAGTATGATGAGCCCATTCCAATCTATTGTGATAATACAAGTGCCATCAGTATCTCAAAGAACCCGATGATGCACTATTGGTTGTGGAGCCTGGTTATCTTCCTGATTCAGAGGTCCTTGCTTTGAGCCGTGTTTATACCCCATGAAGACTTTACACCCCATAAGTGTGTACACTCTTCCACATGAGGGAGTGCAGAGGGGGGGTACCTAACAGTATATTGTACCTAAATGTATATTGTAATTTCATTGTAAATCTGGATTGTTCATTATAAGGTCATAGATCTAACAGTAGAAATTATGTTAGGGTTTTTTGCCCTAAAAGGAAACCCTTTGTTATGAGGGAAATGTATTGTGGCTATGCATTATGGAGAGTATTGTATTATGAGAGAGGAGACTGTGAGAGAAAGAAGAGGAAGTTACAGCAGGTTTTGTTGTAGGTTGTATCCCTTCATTTGTTGGACAATAATAAAGGAAGGACCTGACAATTTCTCTGGTGGACGTAGCCCACACTGGGTGAACCACGTAAATCTATGTCTCTATTGTATTGTGTATCTTCTGTGTTTTGTTTTATTTTATTGCTCTGCGGTCTTGTTTTTCTAACATGCACTACAAGACACAACACATTCCAATCAAGTATCACTTTCTACAGGAACATGTTGTAGAGAAGAACATCAGAGTATAATATGTGGGAATAAAATAACAAGTGGAAGATATCTTTACAAAACAGGTTTCAAGGGAATCCTTTTGGTATCTTCACCAAAGAATTGGATTAATTACTAATCCAAAATGAATTATTTTGAATGCTTATCTTATATGTCTTAAATTTACATGAGGAAGCACCATAAAGAGGACAGTTCAGGTTGATGGAGCAGTTTCAAGAAGAGTTCAATTATAAGCAGGATCATCCCCAAGGACAATTTAGTTAGGGGGAGAAGCCTTGGAAGGGAAGTTACCTTTTCCATTGATGTCAAAGGGGGAGAGATTTATCAGATGCAAGATAGAGGGTTATATTCTTGGAGAGAGAGAACAGAGACATGGTTCCAAGGGTGAGATTGTCACAGGGGGAGCATGAGAAATATGAATTCAGTATTGCATTAGATTGTTGCCATCAATGCCAAAGGGGGAGATTGTTGATTAATTGGTTTGGTTGTCATTGATGTCAACCCTTGATCAAGTACGATAGAAAATTTTGGTAGCCCCAACATAATGATTAAGGGACTTCATTTTGATTGATGTATAATGGTATGAATTTTAATATATTTGCATTTTCATGTAAGACTATAATAGATGGATAGTGCATGTCATGTCATTTCTAGTGATATGTGGAACATCACATAACTCCTCACGGTTAGAGAGTTATGGCTTGGTGAAGTGGAGAACCCTCATGAGTTATCTAAAAGGCCAAAGAAATAAAATTAATTCTAGAATCTCCTAGAAGAAGTTGACTAGTCAAGTGGGTGAAACTAGGAGTTAGTCACGGGTTAAGTTGTTGCAATAAGAAAATAATTAAAATAATTTATTTGCAACTAGAAGTGGGGAATTTACTATTTCTAGCAAAGTGAGTTAGAAGTGGAGAAGTGGTTAGAAGTGGGTTATCCCTAAAATAAGGAATGTGGGTTAAGTTGGTTATATGGTAACCTCTTGAGGAAGCTACATGGAAGTATAAATAAGAGAGAAAGTGATGCAAGAGCATCGTCAATAAAGCGCACGTGGAGAGATAGCTCAGCGCCCTAGTGCTCCTTTTGAGTTAAATTTGAATTTTAAAAGCTGGGGTATCCTGTAAATATTTTGAAAGGATTACGAATTAAAGAAGATATTTAATATCTAGATGATGAACGATCGCATACGATCGAGAGAAGATGATATTTTCCTTTAATGTAATAGATCACCACAAAGATCTAGAGATTTCACTCTTATCTATCTATCTCAGACATTTAATGTAATAGGACTTAAGTAGTTGAAAGATTTAATTCGATGGGATCGGTAGTCGGAGGGAAACCTATGAGACCTTTGGTATACGTAGAGGTGTTGTATGCAAAAATGAGGTGGATGCAAATCAGTTGGAAATTGTTAGAAGAAGCTTATCATAGTTGTAGCCATGTATATGTTCATTTGAATGAATATAACAAAGAAAGCATTGATCCAAAGTGTCTGGTGTTGTTTTTACTGTCTATTTGAATGAATGGTGGACTTCCAGCTTAAATTATGTTCTCTGTTATTATGTATTCTCATGTATGCATGAAATCTAATGTTGAATGTATGAATATGTGAGAGGTTAGATAAGTTTCAATTGTTTTTCTTACTCGAGCTCATGCAAGGAGTGTATATTTTCCACAAGGAGTGCATTGACAGAGTTCTTCGACTCATAGATCAGGAGAGATAATGTGGAACTTATATGCAAAGTGTGCACATTGTCTGCAAGGAGTGCATCAACAAAATCCTTGACTCAAGAGCTCAGGAGGAGCAATTTAAGAGTTATTTGCAGAAAGGTGTAAGGAACTGGTGCAAGGTGTGAAAAAACACTCGTAAAGAAGCTAAGTCTTGAGTGAAGATCTGTTGCAAGGCATGCACAGATCCAAAAATCCGACTAAGTGTCAAAGAAACCCTTTAAGGAATCCAAATATTGAAGAAAGGACAAGTACAAGGGAGTTGGTGGGAGAAATCCTTCAGGAAGGAGGAGATTTTAAGGTTTTGCAAGATAAACGATCTAGATCCACCCAAGAGAAGTGGAATCATTCCAAACCATCATATTTGGGAGAAGTTGCATGGTGGTTATCCGTGAGTTCCTTTAGAAGTTCGTGAATCATAGGATTTGGGGTGTTAAGGAGTGAAAATCATTGAATTTCGAAGCTGGGAAGATATCCTAGCTATTGGCTAGAAGGTGAAGACATGGTGGTGGATAAGTGAGTTCGAGAAAGAACAAATTCGAATAATTTGCGCCAAGCAGATATAAATTATTGTGAAGTGTGAAGTAAATCCAAGCCGTTGGTTGTGAGGAGGATACATGGCAGCAAATTGGAGATTTTGGAGGGTAGAGCTCTGAAAGTCTTGCGTAGAGAAAAAGGTTGTTTTTAGCGAAGTCGCAAAGAGAGAGGAGATCTAGACTGTCAGATCCAGAGAGGATATGTGGCGAAGATCCAAAATTTTCAGAGTAAGAGTCCTTCGAAGTAAAGTTGAAGGAGGAGTACCTAGAGACACCTGAAGGCCAAGCTAGAATAGTAGATTATGACCGTCGACATGGAAGGAAACACGTCACCAGTTCGTGAAATTCGAAGAAGAGCTGAGGGGAAAGAGAGGTCGCCCGAAGTGGAGCAAGGGGAGAATCTCAATCGTCGATCAAGAGAGGCACATGGCGCTTGATATAATATTATGGATATGGAATAATTCATATAGGAGGAGTGTTAAGACATGTGGAACTCCCGAAGACCGGATTCCGAATGGATCACAGTTGTTGGTTGTGGGAGAGACGAGAACCATAGATCTTCCGAGGCAAGTTCACGATTCGGGGTTCAGATAGAAAGGGTGCAATTGTTTCTAAGAACAATGAAACTCGAAGTTACGAAGCACTCAAGAGGTTGAGCCTCAGGTCATAGCCCATGGTCATATTAGAGAGGGGCCTAGAAAAGGGGGCTAGCGCCTGTTATTTAAATTTTTAAAAAGTTACAGGGGCTCAGTAGGATCTTGTGGGTTTCATGAAACATGTGCCTTAAGGAGATAAGGGGCATTTGTTAAATTGATTTGTGGGTCTATTGAAGGCCCAAAGAGCTGATTCATCTCAGGAATTGGAAGATCCTTGACCGAGATGTCACAAAACCCCTAGGAGGGGAGGGGGGCTACATCAAGTGGTATAAGAGATAAAAAATTTCTTGCAAACATCAAGCAAAGATGAGGAGGTGAAAATAGATAATATGATAGAATCAAATGGCATGAGAAGTTTAAATTTTCCTATAGACAACACATGAAGGAGGAGATAGAGTGTGATTCTCTGTGAATGATGGTTTCACATATGCAGCAGAAAATGGACAATCGGGTGGGAAACAGGGAGAATTTAGAGATGCGCTTGGTTACAGATTAATCCACAGACTTTCCAGGAGGGTAGGAAGAAAATGAAAATGGATACTAAAATCCAGAGGAGAGGTCGAGAAGCTGACCACAAGCAAAAAAACAAGGCAGATAGGGATTAGGAGCTCAAGGAAAGAAGAGCCGGAATGGAGAGGCTGACATTGAAGATGCAGCAGGAGGAAAAGGTACACTAGAGGTATGAGTGGCCTCTGTAAAAGAAAGAAAAATGGTATGTTCAAAAGTTTTTGGCCAGAGGGAAATGACAAGTAGTTAGGATGTGGATGAGGGAAGTTGAAACCCTCAATAACATAGAGGAAAAAGTTGTTTACATATGTGAGCCAGATATTGGAAAGAACCTTAGTGTTGAGGAGGAGATGAGATCGGTCAGAGATCTCATAGACTGTCAGGAGGGCAGAAGTGGAACCCCAAATTTCCAAGTGGGAAAGGGAGATGAAGAGAGGCTAGCTGAAAGTATTGAAAGCTCAAAGGTGAGTTCGGATCAAAAAGTACTACTGACAAAGGAGGATCAGAGGAATGTTACGATCATTGGGGGAATTTAGATATTCCTGCCAAATATACCAACAGAGGCTAGTGCAAGTGTTTAACATGGGGAGGTGATGAAACAAGCACCCAAGAGAGAGGCCATGGGGCCAAATGCCTTTAAAATTAATAGTGTCTGTGATGTAGATGCAGCAGAGGGAGTGTTATCACTCCAAGAAACTTCTTAGGGTTGTAGGCTAAGAATGTTTGGTAACTTAAGAAATTTAATAATCAAAGTATGTGTGGAACAATGGGATAACTCAGAAGGCTAAGAAAATGGCAACTTGTTATGCATCTAAATAAACCAGTTCTTTGAGAGACCAGATATCAGTTATAGTAGATAAAAAGGTGTGAAGAATACCATTCAAGATAACCAAGTACAAGAGATGTAGGGTCATACAAGATAGCAAAGAAACATCTAATTCATATTCATGAGCTATACCAAAAGATAACAGTTTTGAATAACTAAGTTGAACAGAATTAAATAACAGAGTAGTGGAGTATATGAAAAGACTGATATATAATAACCAATGAAGACTGTGATTCATATAACATAACAGGGTCAAAGTACATAGCCAAAGTATCTAGGATTGAACCTCCTGTTTCTTTCTTAAGTCTGTAGCTTTATAGCTTTACATCACAGTTTTCAGATCCTAAAAACTTGGATCTGTATATCTAAAAATAGAAACTAAAACTAACCAAATACAAATTGATAATCAAAAGACTAGTTCCTAGGACTCGAACTGTCTTTTTGTTGATCTTTGACATCTATTCTTCATTACTTTTAGGATTCTGTGGTGTTGTGGAGGGTAAAGACACCTGTCTTCTGTAGCTGGAATCTTTCAATAACCATAACCAAAAATTTAGTTGACCAATTTAACATTTGGTCCCAAAATCTCCACGAATCTTTGATGTTGAGTTTTTCTTGATTTGGTGGTTAATCATTTGATGCTCCCACACCTTTCCAAATACTCTAGAATCACTTTTCTCCAGCTTAATTTTCCAAAAATTTCTTTTTGTAGTTTCACCAGATAATTCACCTTATGATCTGCTAGTTAGCTAGTGAAAGTTCTGCTTTTCACCAGCTAACTGGTTATAATTTTTCCCTTTGCGCTGTTGAAAGCTCTATCTTTGGCCAAAAAGAAACCTTTCATATTCAAAACGGTTGTTTCACCAAAAACTCAGTGTTCTTTTGATTTATCTCCCTGCAAATTTATAGCAACCTATCATTCTTAAGCCACTGCCAGATCTGCAAACAAAATATCTACTAGAATTTGTCAAATAGAATGAACTCGAGGACAACAAAAAGATGTTTCATTCAATGCAGGAAGAAAAGAAGCATATGCTCTGGTGTAAATTTGTCACTTAGATTGCATGCATGTGATATCATTTTACATAGATTTCTCATCGCTGAAAGGATTTTGTCATGAACTTCAAAGCTAACAATAATGCATCTGGATTTCCATTCTCAGGATCCTTCTGTAGTTAATGAAAACACACTTCTATCTTCCAAATCCCACATACGAATAGTACAATCCATACTGCCTGATACCAATACTTGTCTACTATGTGCTTCTTTGGAGTAACCACCATATTATGTGCTGCCAAACAGAGTATAGGACCTGTGTGGCCTGTAAAAGACTGTAAAGCCACATTTACACCAATTTTGTGTTGTAATCTATCTTCTTTAACATAAGGATTTGGACCATTCCATCTTTTAAAGTTTTATCTTACCACTACAAAAGCCATATACTAAAGAAAATGGTATACTAGAATTCTCTAAAAATATCATGGAAGATGTAACAATCTTGCTTGAATTTGGCTAAGATGTTGGATCCTTGCCAAATGTGATCCAGGGTTACCACCATGCTGGTGCACTTGGTTTACCTGAGGCTGTCCCAAATGAAAAGAATCCTACTGGTTAGTTTGAAATGGGGATTGATGTGACCCAGACTGCAAATGTCTAGTTTGATAAACTGCATGTTGATTGACTGTAGCTTGTTGATTTGCCACTTGGCCTTGGGCATGAGGCTGGGACAATGTTGGCACCTGGGTTTGACCTTGGGCAGCCTGATTTTGAATAATAATTGATAATGGATGACCGTTTTCCATTGGAAATAGGCCTTGCGCATTCCTTCTCATTTGAGAAGAGTTGTAGCTTGATAAGCACCAGCGCTCTGTTGCTCCAGGAGAAAAATACTCATGAACAAGCTTCCTCCAAAATCCTATGCCATTATCCTATGGTCGATTTCTTTGATCTTGAATATTCTCCTGGCATTTGAGTTCGCACTCCAACATCAACATTGTTGCCAACATAGTTTACAGGGGCACTGGGTGATCCGTGCAATAAGTGTTGCCCCCCAATCTTTAGTCCCTGGAATAATGGGTTCTGTGCTCTCAACTTGTCAAAACACTATAAAAATAGAGCTATCCTTGACATGAACAAAATCTGCCTTCTATCATCTAGAAAACCTAATGAAAACAGTGTTGTCGATTTGTTGAATATTCAGGGGAAATCATCACATGTGACAACACACAGTACACGGTTTTGACTGCTGGATAGATCATTCAATGGGAGAGTAGAACTCGACACTTGCGCTTAATGTTGGGCTTGAGAGTTGGGCATTGTATGGTTTATGTGTTGAATGCACTTGACATTTGGACTCAAGCTTTGGCTTGACTCATTGCTTGGTGTGCTAGGGTTGATGTATGGCTTTATATGTTGACTTATTGCCTGTGTATTGAGTTTGTTATGCATGGCTAGCATGTAGGATGGTTTCAGTGATTTAGCATATGTAGACTTGGAGTTGGCTTTATAACTTGTCTCGACTTATTGTTTGGTTTGTGCATGTAGCTTGACATATGGCTTGTGATTTGAGTTTGAATAAATTTAGGACACTTTAAAGCACACACCGTATTTTGGTTAAAATAGCAAAATAACAATATATATTTTTTATTTGCAAATCTAAGAGGCATAAAACTAGGGTTTTAGGCTCTAACAACAGGGCTTTGGGAATGCAGATCAGAAGGCAAAATCCATAGGAGTATTTGGGCAAAAGAAATCAATGGGAACTTCTCAAAAATGTCTGGAAATAGTTGGAGATCGTGACACTGATCAAAAATGGAAAATCTAGCTTAAATTGGATGAAAGCACTAAAATTTACCAGTACATTTTGAGCGCTAACAGGGAGGACAACCAACAAAGACTGTCATGGAGGGGGAACAACACACATTAGAATGTGCCCAAGAAATGGAGAAAGAAGAGCATTCGGTGGAATTGCTCAAAAAATTTAGCGAGGGAGATGAACATGAGGCAACTATAGAAGTGGAACCTATAGGAGAGGAGAAAGAAGAAGATAGCATGGATCTTGTTGATCTGTGTGAAGAGATGGAAGCCTTGGGGAAAATAATAATAACCCAGAGGGGACTTATCCAACAAGTTAAGTTGGAAATTGATGGAGAGAATATACAACAGAGAAGGTGATCCAATTAGAAAAGGTTGGTGGCCACCGATATCCAATGACAAAGAAGGGTCACAGGAAGACAAAGAAGGACACCGAAAAATGGTGTGATTTCCACAAAAGACCCTGGAACAACACCGATGAATGTCGCTCAAAATAGTCATTGGTGGTTGAGATCAAAGACAAGTCGTCAAACCCTGATTCAGAATCTGATTCTGAAAATACTGGTAAAAGATAGATCATCGACGCAGACCCAACTGCTATTGTTGTGACCTCAACAATTTAACCAGAAGAACCAACAGATCCTGAATAGGGGGAGCACATTTTTCATTCATAGATGTGGGTGAAGGGGACCCCGCTGCATTTTATTGTTGATAGTGGAAGCCAGAAGAACCTCATCTCAAAAGAGGTCGTCAAATAGTTGGGATTGTCGACAACACCACACCCGTAGTCGGTGGCTTCGCCAAGAATGAGATCTTCATGTCAGCCAGCAATGTCAACTGCCATATGGCATCCATCCCTTCAAGGATGAGGTACTAGGTGATGTTTCCCACTGGATGGCTGTGATGTTCTCTTGGGCCAACCATATATGTGGAAGCGCCATGTTGTTTATGACTCTCGACCCCACAGTGTCATTGTTTCTTTGGGGGGTCATCTCTACAGAGTACCAGAGGTAGTTCCAACTACTGTTCCACCTAAAAAGTTCCTCAAGTTAGTATCTCATACCACAAAATTTAGCTTCTTCACAATCTGTTCAAAAGGTGAACAAAAGGATACTGCAACCACTACAACCTCGGCCCAAGAACCTTCTATCCAACAGAAGCAGGTCGGCAAGATTGTAGAAAAGTGTAAAGATCCCTTATATACAAAATAATATCATGTATCCAGACTAGTTGAAAAGGTATAACCCTTCCATCCACATGCTCATGATAGCCTTCCACAAACCGAGCAACACGACGTCTCCAGCAAGGCAAGTAGCTCACCAAGATTTAGATTCAACAAATGTTTTTTCCTCTCCCCGGGGAACCCAACAAAATGGATAACATTCCTTCCTAAGGAGGGAGTATTGATACAGGTCTATATCGGTGGCCACCCACCTTTTCCAACTGGCTCAAAACAGGTTTTTGGCAATTTTGGCAATTTGCTATTTTTAGCAATTTTAACTTCTGAGGCCATTTTGAGGGCCTAAATGAAGGTTTTTAGGGATCAATATTCTCAATGATATCTAAAGGAGTCATTGAGCCCCCAAAATTAATATCCTCGGAGATACCTTTCCAACGGGCTATCATATGCCTAAAACAGAGATCGTATGCAAACGTTACGACCCCGAGAAGTTGATGTACTAACTTACCCAAACGAGGCCCACATGACTTTTGGCGCTTCATCTCCTAGGCTTAGGTTTTGGGATTTCTAGGGTTTTGGGCATTCTTGTTTATTGTAAAAAGTCCTTCAGAGCCTCATTGTAATCATCTTCTTGCGAATGCGAGTAGCCGTCACATCTCTTCTCAGAGATAAGTTGTTGCCATTCTAACGAGTCTTTCACTCTATATTTTTACAGTCTCTGTACATATATTTCATTAATAGAAATCATGTATTACTCTATATCTATGTTTATGGTTGCATCTATGATACATTTCTTGTATATTATTGAATATATGTGATATCTCTGTGCATTTATTTATTATATCTCCGCTCTCATTTCGTGCCGAAAATAATCTGGATCAACGGGGTGCAGGAAGAAAGCCAGCTAGTGGACTAGCTGGACAAAGAAATAGAGGAGATAAAGAGATTGATGTTGGAAACAAAAAATAAGGCAACCAAAAACAGAGAAGGATGGGACAGAAGAGAACTTGCAGGAGCATCAGGAGCAACAAATCAAAGGAGCAAGTGGACAACTCCAATTTTAGGTTTGGGATCATAGAGGATATCAACAGCATAGCAGAGGGAGCCATGAGCAGGAGCTCATGATTTTCCCAGCAGTGGAGTATGATGCAGGAGCATCATTAGAAAAGTTCATGTGGAGAGACAACTCAACTCCCTAGCATGCCTTTTGAGTTAAATTTGAATTTTAAAAGCTGGCGTATCATGTAAATATTTTGAAAGGATTGTGAATTAAAGAAGATCTTTAATATCTGGAGGATGAACGATCGCGTAAGATCAGGAGAAGATGATATTTTCCTTTAATGTAATAGATCGCCACACAGATCTGGAGCTTTCACTCTTATCTGTTTGTCTCATATATTTAATTTAACAGGACTTAAGTAGTTGATGGCTTTTATTCGATAGGATGGGTAGTCGGAGGGAACCCTATGAGCTCTCTAGTATAAGTAGAGGTGTTGTATGCACAAATGAGGTGGCTGCAAATCAATTGGAAATTGTTGGAAGAAGATTATCATAGTTGTATCCATGTATATGTACATTTGACTAAATATAACATAGAAAGCATTGATCCAAAGTGTTTGGTGTTGTTTTTACTGTCTATCTGAATGAATGGTAGACTTTCAGTTCAAATTATGTTCTCTATTATTAGGTATTCTCATGTGTGCATGAAGTATACTGTTGAATGTTTGAATCCGTGAGAGGTTAGATAAGTTTCAATTATTTTTATTCCTAGAGATTATGCAAGGAGTGCATATTGTCTGCAAGGAGTGCGTTGACAGAGTCCTTCAACTCAGATCTCAGGAGAGATAATGTGGAACTTATATGAAAAGTGTGCATATCATTCGCAAGGAGTGCGTCGACAGAATCCTTGACTCATGAGCTTAGGAGGAGAAATTTAAGAGTTATTTGAAGAAAGGTGTAAGGCACTGGTGCAAGGCATGCACAGTCACCCGTAAAGAAGCTAAGTCTTGAGTGAATATCTATTGCAAGGAAAGTATTGATCCAAAAATATGACTAAGTGTCAAGGAAACACTTTAAGGAGTCCAAAGCTCAAAGAAAGGTCAAGTATAATGGAGTTAGTAGGATAAATCCTTCAGGAAGGAGGAGCTTTTAAGGTTTTGCAAGATAAATGATCAAGATCCATCCAGGAGAATCATAATCATTCCATACTATCAGATCTGGAAGGAGTTACACGATGGCTATCCATGAGTTCCTTTGGAAGTTCGCGAATCGGAGGATTTGGGGTGTTAAGGAGTGAAAATCCTTGAAGTACAAAGCTGCGAAGAGATCCTAGTCGTTGGATGGAAGGTGGAGATGTGGCAATAGATAAGTGAGTTCAGGAAAGAACAACTTCAGAGAATTTGTGCCAAGAAGATAGAAATTCTCGCGAAGTCACAAAGTGCAAAGTAAATCCAAGCTATTGGTTGCGACGAGGATATGTGGCAGAAGATTGGATATTTTTTAGGGTAGAGCTCTAGAAGTCTGACGCAGAGAAAAATGTCGTTTTTCTTGAATTCATGAGGAGTGAGGAGATATGGACCATCGGATCTAGAGAGGATATGTGTCGGAGATCCACAAGTTTCAGAGGAAGAGTCCTTCCAAGGAAAGGTGAAGGAGGAGTACCCAGAGACTCCTGAAGGTCGAGCTAGTGGAGTATATCATGACCGTCTATCTGGAAGGACACGCATCATTATTTCATGAAATTCAAAGAAGAGCTGAGGGGAAAGAGAGGTCACCCGAAGCAGAGTAAGGGGTGAATCTCAATCATTGATCAAGAGAGGCATGTGGCACTTGATCTAAGATTCTGGGTACGGAATAATTCAGAGAATAGGAGTGTTAAGACGTGTGGAACTCCTGAAGACCATATTTCGAATGGATCATAGTCGTTGGTTTTGGAAGAGACGAGAACCATAGATCTGCCCAGGTGAGTTTGGGATTCAGGGTTCGGATGAAAAGGGTGCAGTTGTTGCAAAGAATGTTGAAACCTGAAGTTACAAAGAGCTCAGGAGGTTAAGCCCTGGGTCATAGGCTGTGGTCATATTAGAGAGGGGCCTAGCAAAGGGGGGTAGCGCCTGTTATTTAAATTTTTAAAAGGGAACAGGGGCTCAACAGGAGCCCATGAGTTTCATGAAACCTGTGCCTTAAGGAGATAAGGGGCCCGTGTTAAATTGATTTGTGGGTCTATTAAAGGCCCAAAGAGTCGATTTGGCTCAGGAATTGGAAGATCCTTGACCACCCCCAGGAGGGGAGGGAGGCTGCAACAGAAAGGATCTCCCATTAGCACCTATTGGATATCATTGATTATCTATTTTGTGAAAGGTTATTTGGGAAGGTATTATTGATAGAGAAAAGTGCGGCAAAAAAGGTGCAGCAAAAAAATCATGGCAGAAAAAGTGTGGTAGGAAAATCATGGTAGGAAAAGTGAGAAAGAAAAAGTGCAGCAAAAAAATCGCAGCAAGAAAAGTGTGGCAGAAAAATTGTGGCAGAAAAACCGCGGCAGAAAAAGTGTTTCATAAAACTCGTTTCGAAAAAAGTGTGGAAGAAAAATCACGACAGAAAAATCGCGGCAGTAGAATGCTATAAGAAGAAAAAAGGTATGGTTTTCATATGTGTGGTGTTGAATTTATGAATCTGGTTGAGGATTTTCCTTGTAAATCTGTTGGATTCCCTCTTGGAAGTTTAGGGCTTGTTGTAGAGTTGATCTGAGGCAGATCTACTGAAGTTTAGTGTTGGTTCATGTTTGAGGGATTTTGGTTAAAGTGTGTTGCAACAGGTAGAGATTGTATTACAGTGAGGTTCTAGCACATGGTTTGAGGTAAAAACTTGTGGTATAGTGTTTGAGGTATATGTGATCAGATCAGATTGGTTGATGAGTATACAGTGATAGGTTTCTCAGTGGCATATTTGACAGAACAGTTTGTGAAAGTGACATATTCAGTTTCTACATTTGGCACTTATATTTCAGGGTGGTTGGACAGGGAAAGGATAGGTGGTTGTAGCCACCTTCCAGTTGTAGATGGAGAACATAGGGGGTTGTATACTCCTTCTGGTTGTATCTAGAGAATTGGGGAGTTGGAGCTTCCCTTAGGTTGTATCCTGAAAATAGGGGGTCAGAGTCTCCTTCTAGTTGCAGCTAGAAAACAAAGGAAGTTGGTGCTTCCAATGACTGTAATTCTTAAAGACAAATAAGAAAACGAATTATGTGGTTTTCTCCTGCATTGGGTTTTCATGTAAAAAATACTAGTGTACTTTGTATGTGTATGATTGTTCATTTTTTCGTGGTTTATTTACTCTGCACTTATTGGATGATAATTCTATATTGATCATAAAGATAAATAACATTTACATACTGTTGCTAAAAGGATTAAAAATATCTACTACTGATTCACCCCCCCTCTCAGTAATCCAATAGAAAGTAGTAACCACTTGCTCTATTTTGTCTTTGGACCAAATTTAAGATTCTTGGTCCAAAGGGGAGCTTAGCCTGTCCGCAGGGCAAGATCTCTCAGAACAAACAAATGGTGACTCCACTGGGGAAGGACTTTGATTATTTTTTCATCTTTTTCGTCTTGAATCCTTTGATTGTGATTAGATATTTCTTGTTTGATGCTTGTTTTTTATCTATTTCCCATTCTCTCTTCCTCATTAGATATTTTTAAGATCCATTGATTGATTCTATGTTGAGTTTGAGCTATTAGAAGCCATTTTTGAACTTTTCAGAAATTGGCACTCCCCTATAGCTCAAACCAGGGCGCATTTATCTTCATTGGTGCTCCCCTGTAGTGTATACCAGGGTTCCATTAGCTTACTAGTGCTCCTCCTAATCCTCCTAATGGGCTCCATAGCGCTCTATATATTTGAGAACATGGGCGCCAGTCTCCCTTTTTTGGTGTTTTTGCTTGTTTTTGCATGGTTCTGCTCAATGTTCTTTTGAGATGCATTTAGCCCAGAGTCTCTTGACCTATATTTGACTTTGTTTTCTTGAGAATTTGACATTTATCACTCATTTATTTTTCTTCTTTGAGTTTGCAATCTTCTCCTAGTTTTGATCCCCTTGGGTTAACAAGATCCCTTAGTTCATTCTTCCTTTGAGTTCTCGGATGTTCGTCTCCCAAAGCTTTCATATTGCTTGATTATTTAGGAGTTTTTATCAACTAGGGTTTGGAAAGGTTATTTTGTTTTGAGCCTATTTGTCTTCATTGAAACAACCTTCTTTTCTGGATGACTATGACTCTCTTGTTTTCCACAACCTAGCCTTGAATTGTGTTTATTGTGGCTCATTGGTTGATGATTTTCATGAGTGTTTTTCTTCTTTCTCGTTTGCATCTTTAAGTCCTTGATTGAACAAGTTATCTCACACTTATTTTCTTTCAATTCTCATCTTTTTGAGTAAGCTTTGTTTGATTTATTTTTTTCCTTGTGTTTCTTTGTGTCAAACATAGATACCTTTCATTCCATTTGAAAGTTAAGAAGCATAAAAATTTTCATATCTCCTTCAATACATAATCAAACGAAGAAAACTTTTGCATTCATTAGGAAAAAAAATTTGGTATACGTTTCGAAAAAGAGCTATCTTTTTCATGTGCATTTTGGTTTTTGGAAACATCTGCTTGGTAGTTTGGCATCATTTTGATCCCATAATTTGAAAGTTGCATAGTTTTGAGTGCTTTCTTGTGTTAAGAAGAATATAATTCTTCTCCTTCCTATACATATAATTCATCGAAAAGAATGAATTACATATCATTATTTTACATTCTATTAGAGTTGAGTCTCTCACACATCATCAATTTCATCTCCATGAACCTATTGAGTAAAAGCCATTAAAATCGACCATGAGCTAATTAAACCAACTAGAATATTTTTTGGTTTTAGCACACCAACAATAGGATAGGATTAGGGTCTTTGGACTAGGAAAAGTGAGTAAATCGTCCAAGACTACTAAACATATTGTAGAGCACTAAAAAGTGTACAAATCTAACTTTCATATAAGCATAGTGGGGAACCCCCTCTCACATAAAGGATAAACACAAGGCCACATGCGGAAGAGAAGAAAACATTACCCCTCCAAAGCTTGACCAATCGTAGTGGAAAGAGCGTATACAGGGGGTTCTTCCCGAAGTGTCACTGAATCATTTGGTCTCGGTACTTCGTGAACTCTGAATATGTTCAGGGTCCTCTAGATTCTATTGGTCCACTTTTCCTTAGTCCTATGGAATGATTTCATACTTTTATATCTTTCCCATACCTTTAGTCCTAACTGTCAACTGTACCAACCCAAAGGTTGATTGCAAGTTGGTCACCTTAGTGGCCTTTCTTAGGAATCTACAAAGGTGACTGTGGGGAGATTCCCACGGTACCTTGGGCAGAGATCGTATCACACTCTCAGTACCCTTGGAGGGTGATCCCATGAAAGTGAGGGTTACTTTCACCGAGAAGGACTGTTACATGGAGGTTGGGGTAACTATTTCTCCTTTCTTCATTGGAAGCTTGATATCCCATCTTCAAAAGATCCTTGTGTCTATTGTTGCTTGGTTTATTTCTTTTAGTTTTCATAGGAGTTTTCTTATTTGACTTTTGTAGTCATCCTTAGGATCATATATTTCACAGTATACAAGGTATGGAACATGACATTGAGGAACCTCAACATAATGTTTCTTACAAAGGAATGATTTTATATCAACCTTATGAAATTGGGAGCATCGCTCCTGGAAGTGGCCAACACGTTGAATAACTAGTCACAACCTTCATAAAAAGTCTTGCATCTTACATGAATCCTCTTTTTACTGATCCACTCATCCAACCAGTCACTGATCCACCATCCATGAGATATTTTGATGCTTATTCTTCTTATAAATTACCGCCTGATTCTACCACCACACAATCTTTTGGTGCAAACCCATCATATATTGGTTTTCCTAAAGGACTTGGGAATTTATCTTTTTCCACAACTCATGTGGTTTCTACTCCTAGTGCTTCTTCTTTTCCAAAAAAATCAGTGACCCAAGTAACACCGACTCAACCACTTGTGCATACATCTCCTTTCGTACATAGGTCAGGTAATATTCTTGCTTCATTATTTCCACACATGCACACACCAAGTATTTACTTGGTCGTTCCAACATTCATATGGCCGACAGTCCAGTTTTTCACAAAACAATGGTTACACAAGCTACTCAGCCTCCGTATCACACATCACATATTTTTACACCCTACATTAGAGGTCAATCTTCAATGGGAGGCCAACCTTCAGCAGGGGGGAAACCTTCAGTTGGAGGGAAAAATTTTACTGGGGGAAACCTACGTGGTTGAAACATCAACAAGCCTAGGGGAAAGCCACTCCTGTAAGTTCTTCTATCCCTACTACCACTGGCCTATATCCTGGACATCCATTTCCAGGAGTTTCTAATCCTTTGTGGGGTCAATCCAACCCGGTGGGAATTCCTTCGCAAGGAAATTTTCCCTATCAATCCATAAACCCCATGATTCCAACACAACAATCCCTTCAATCACCATACATGGGGGGTCCATAATGTCAATCACAATATGTAGGAGGTCCATCCGATCAATCACAGTATATGGGTGGACAATCAAGACAACCACTTTTCATAGGTGGACAACCCAAGAAGCCACCATATATAGGAGGACCATCTAGTTTTTTCATCTCACCACAACATGGATATGTTCCTAATGATGTTCCCATGTCATATGGTTACCACCAGTATCCACAGGATAATCGACAGCTTTCATTCCTGACTATGTTAGATTTGCCAGATCTATCACATTTGACAAATGATCCCATTCAACATGCTCCTTTTTGGCCCACCATCCCTGCCAAATTACCATCTGACATCCCTATTGATGCTTGAATCCGTTAGGACTAAAACGGTAACCTCATGAGAATGCAAGTCATCCTGTGTTTTTATAGAGGTGGTACTCCTCTGTCCTAGATCTATAAAATGTGGGAATTTTAAAGAAGTCCATCAAAGGAAAGTAAAATCGACATAACAGAAAACATAAAATATTTTTATTTTTATTTTAAAAAGAGAGTTCCTGAGAATGGACCAGGAAACACACACATTCATACATTTAAAGAAAATAAACAAAACTTTCTCACATCCATCATAGTAGGGCTAAATATTTCTGATCACATAAAAACTAAAAGAAAATTATCTGCATGCATAAGAGAACTTTGACAGAGTAGTACATGGGCAGATCAAATTGAGATAACAATAGATCAAACTCAAATAATTTATATTCAGAAAACACTTGGTTACAAAGTACAGTTGAGATTGTTCCCAAAATAACTCTCTTGGAATTTCTAAAAAATATATAGTTCAATACATATTCTCTAGAATTAAAATGTGTTTGTCACAATGACTGGCATTGGGGATCCCACAGACCATAAAGAAAATATGTATAAGAATGAAATTCATAGAAAGAAGAAAGTGGGCGGTGGAAGGTAGGAAGACCTTGTAAGAAGAAAAAGGAAATTATCATCTTCGGTTAAACCTTTCTATTTAAAGAGGTGGAGTAACTGGATGAAGATCTTGATAAAGACAAAAATATGTGATCAATATGAACTTACTATGATGGTATCTCATGGTTTTTCACTTGTTCATTGATGTCCTTTTATGTCTTTCCTCGGCGGTTACAGGAACTGTCTCAACCGTCCTTTTCCCTTCATTGGTAAGCCTGTCGACAAGCTTTTTAAACCACTCCTCAATGCAGCTCCTCATTGGCACCACGTTGATTTCATGCTGGATTTTAATGTTGAATAGTTCACCTTCCAAGTCCCTTATATCAATAGAAATGTTCCGCAAAGATTATTCAATATCTTGATTTTTAATCAAATAATCAACTAGCTTGTTTTACACGTCATCTTCACCATACTCAATAATGTCGTAGAATTTTTCAAATGATAACCCTTTAAAGATCTCAACTTGTTCATCAAATACTTGCTTGGTTAAGAACAACGAGTTGAGTATCAATTTGGGGTCTTGGACCTCATTGGTTCTGCCATCTAGATCTATCTTAGTTAGCTTCTTGAATAATTGTTCTCTTCTGGTTATGGCCTGGTTTCATGCTTGAACAATAATATTCAAGTTTTTAACCTTTTCCTTCCAACATGCATTCAGTTGTTTTATCTAGTTCGGAGAAGGGAAATCCTCCTCTCTAATTCTTAATTATGTCATATTGGTAACTTTAACACTAAATCTTGTTAGAATATGAAATATTGTGCTCATTTTACCATTGACAATACCCTTGTCACCCAACCATAGGCCGAAGCCACCCTCCGAGTACCTTGACCTTGATAGAGAAAAGAATCCTGGTAGAAATCCAATAGCCAAGAGAGGCTAATGCAACAAGCAAGAATTAACCAAGCTGATCAAATAGTCCCACCCAAAAACTGGAGCAGCACCTTCCCTAGGACTTGCACACAAAACTGATGGACTTCAGTGCACAAAAACTGCTCTCTGCAATTCAGAGAAGTGTGACAAATGAGATACCAACGCCCTGTATTTATAGTATTCATGGCAGACTTTCCTGGGACGAATTCTCCTTTTGGGTACTAATTAATTCATATTAATTATCTTTCTTCAGCCGACATCTCATCTAGGGTTACATTCATTTCTTTGCTTCCTTCCGGAATATTCTAATCTCGTCAAATGTCATAATAGAGGTTCATACCTCTTGAAGCTACCATAATATCAACACTCCCTCGTAGCTAGGGAGGTATAACTGATAATGGTATTGAGCACAAACAAACCATTCACTGGTAGTATCACAAGCACCATCATTATTATCCAACTGGTTAATCTCCTATGATAACTAGTACAATATCAATTGATAGAACACAACTGTGTTTATCCATGGTAATACATAACTACACTCCAATGGTTTAATAACACACTAAGTAGAATACAAGTACTTGATCAATGACCTATAGTCACAAACAGTGGAACATATCCACCACAGTAGCATAATTCTATTGTCTGGAGACAGGCAGTCTCCATAACAATCATTTGATGTCAACCTGCACAGAAAATATTGTTAAAAATAAATTGAATCATTTGGGCCAATATTTCACTCACGTCTATGAGATATGAAAGAATATTTTCCCTCAGAGTAGAACAATGAGATATCTGGACTATTGTTCTCAAGCAAGGAAGAATAATTGTTGTGTCTTCTGAACCTGGACCATTCCTCACCCTAGGCCATTCTTCCTACACTAATCAAAGTGCACCCTAGAGAGAATGTATAAACCCTAAGGAATGTATGTCCTTGATTGCTAAGCCCAGACCATTCCCCACCCCGGGCCATTCCTCCTACACTAATCAAAGTGCACCTTGGAGAGAATGTATAAACCCTAAGGAATGATTGTCTGGACCATTTCCTTTGTTAACCACAAGAGGAAAATACTGTCCTGTATCAACCTCCAAAACAGACCATTCCTCATGTTAACCATAATGAGAAACATTGTCCAGTGAGGCAGACCAGTCTTCTTGAGTAACCCTCAAGAAGAGATACTGCCCTAGACCACTCCCCATGTTAGCCACAATGGGAATTCGTTGTCTATGATACATCAACAATCTAGACCGATTTACCATGTTAACCACAATGAGAAATCGTTGTCTGTCAGAAATCTCAATCCACTTTCCAAATAGGAAAGAATCTGCCCAAGCTAGGCTATTTTTCAATCTCGAAAATAAATGTCTTCAATAATATTTCCAGTGCTCCCTCCCAACTTGGAGAGTCATTTCTTCCCTTTCAACTAAGGGAGTTATTTCCACAATTCCCATCTTTTCTCGGAAATATGCAAACTTTATTCTAGATAGTGGCTCTGTTAGGATGTATGTTGTATGCTCATCTGTGGGAATGTACTCGAGCTTTACTTCTCCTTCCTGGACTTTATCTCGAATACAGTAGTATTTGATCTCAATGTGTTTCGACCTTTCATGAAACACAGGATGTTCTGATAATCTTATACAACTCTGATTATCACAATGTATTATGGTTGATTCTGGAATCTGATCAAATAGATTGGAGATTAACTTCCTTAGCCAAATAGCTTATGTGCATGCTTTACATGTTGCGATATACTCTTCTTTTGTTGTGATGAGTGCGGAAGACTTCCGTTTACTAATGCCCCAAGATATCATAGCGGAGCCCAAGCTGAAACACATGCCTGAAGTGCTTTTTCTATCTTTTGCACTTCCTGCCCAATTTGAGTCTGTGAATCCATGAAGTTGTATATCACTGGATGTTGTATATCTCAAACCATAATTTATTTTTCCATGAATATATCTTAATACATGCTTTGTAGCTATCCAATGCTCATGTCTCGGTTCCACCTGGAACTGGCTTAGTGTATTCACAGCAAAGCAAATGTATGGTCGAGTATTTACCAAATACATTAATAACCCAATTAGTTATTGATATAGAGATGGATCTACTAGATCAGAATCTGGATCCTTTACTTTTCTTATATCTGTATTCATTGGAGTGTCCATGGACTTACAATCCATCATTCCAAACTTTTGAAGGATCTTTATTGCGTATTTTCCTTGTCCAAGGAATACTTCACCATGATTCTACCATACTTCTAGTCCCAAGTAATAATGCATGAGACCTAGATATTTCATATCAAATTCATTAGCTAGTTCCTTCTTGCACTAAATGATGAGAGGCTCTTTACATGTTATGAATAGATCGTCAACATATAATAGTATAATTACAGGTGCATTGTCCACGACTTTGTAATAGAGGTTTGGATCTGCATGACTCTTAGAGAAACCAAGTCTTGTTAAATAGTTGTCCATTCTGGCATACCAAGCTCTTGGTGCTTGCTTGAGTCCATAAAGGGATTTCTTCAATCTGCAAACATGAGTGTCTCTGGAATGTACCTCAAATCCTTGGGGTTGTTCAATATATACTTCTTCTTCAATTCCTCCATTGAGGAAAGTTGTCTTTACATCCATCTAATGTAAGTTCCATCCCATGGAAGCAACAAGAGATATAATAGCTCTGATGGAAGTATATCTAGCCACAGGAGAAAAAATTTCGTCATAATATTCTCCCTCCTTCTGGGAGAACCCTCTAGCTATGAATCTTGCCTTTTATTTATCCACGCTTTCGTCTGCTGCATGTTTGATCTTATATACCCATTTTGAAGTTACCACTGATTTCTCTTTAGGTATTGGTACGATTTCCCATACTTCATTCTTCATAATGGATTGATGTTCTTCTTCCATAGCTTCTTTCCATTGTCCCTTTTGCACGACTTCTTCAAATGTGATAGGTTCTTCATCTAGAAGCTTCGTCATGTATGCGGCATAGCTTGAGAGTCTTTTAGGTATTTTACTTTTTGTGAATGTTCCTTTTGGAACCTTGAATATTTCTACATATTGTAATGTGGCTTCAAGCCAAGCTGGTCATTTCTTGGTTTTAGGTATGATATCTGAATCAATGTTTTCACATGGTTCCATAGGATGATCATGTTGTTCCTTTTCGTCATTTTCATTTTCTGTGCTTTCTTCATTAGGCTCTTCAATCTCTTCTTCTTGAATAGTTTCTTCTATGGATTTATTGAAGGCCATCCTTTCATTGAATGTTATGTCTCTGCTGACTTCGATCTTGTGTTGTTCTGGAATATATATTCTATAAGCTTTGGATGAATCACTGTATCCCACGAATATCCCCTTCTTTCCTGAGGGTTCTAGTTTATTCCTTTTATCCTAGGGAATGTGAGAGTAAACAGGACATCCAAATATTCTTAGGTTTTCCACGTTAGGTTTCTTACCTGCTTCTTCTGGTGTCGTGTCCTTCAATATATGATGAGGGATTCTATTCTGCACATATATTGTTGCCATTTCTTGTTCTCCCCATAAGAACATGGATAGACCTTGATCATTTAGTAAGGATTTTATGGTCTCTTCAATAGATCTGTTGTTTGTTTCTGCTACACCATTTTGTTGAGGATTATGAGGAATAGTCAGCTCCCTCCTAATCCCTGCCAATTTGCAGAATGCAACAAATTCTTTTGATGTGTATTCTCCTCCATTATTTGTTCTTAGCATCTTGATCTTCTTATTTGTGAGGTTTTCTATCTCTCCTTTGAACTCTTGAAACTTGATGAATACTTCGTCTTTTTTCTTTAGTAGATATAGCCAAGTCTTTCTTGAATAATCATCTATGAAGATTATGTAGTAAGAAGATCCTCCTAGATATTTTACTGGCATCGGACTGCAAGCATCTGAGTGTATCAGATCTAGAATCTCCTTAGATCTGTTGTTTTTTCTTGGGAATGGTTTCTTTATATTCTTCCCAAGAGCACATCCTTTGCAGATTCCTTCATGTGTAGACTGCAACTCTGGTATTCCTTCAACCATCCTTTTGAGAAAGGGTAATGCTTTATAGTTAATGTGAGCATACCTTCTGTGCCAAATCTCATTGGGGTTGACTTCATTGTGTACAAGAGTTTCTTCATTTTGTTCTAGTAGTCTATACATATTTCCTCCACGACTTCCAATAACCCTAGCATTGTCTATGATGGAGTCTTTATTCCATGATAACACCTTTCCATCCATGAAATATATTATGTTTCCCTTGTCTTCTAGGCAAGATATCAATACAAGATTCTTTTCTAAACCAGGTACATATAAAACATTGCTTAAGTGAACATAGTTACCTGTTTTTATTTTGATGGAGGCTTGTCCAAATCCTTCCACGGGGTAAGTGGTTTTGTCTCCAAGCTCTACCTTGTATGAGGTATTATTCTCATTTAGATTTGAGAGTCTGGCTTGATATCCCGTCATGTGCCTAGAAGCTCCGCTATTGATTATCCACTCATTTCTTCGGTTGACTGGTAACTGGTCATGCCTTGATCCAAAACTTCAACCTCACTGTTTCTGTCTTCTGAGAGATCCAAAAGGTGCGTTGAGTTAGGGTGCATCTGAATATATTCTCTTTGAGCGAGATGCTGCATCACAAGGTGTTGGATCTAAGATTAGGGTTTCTGCAACTGCTTTTGCTAGTAACCCTAGCGACAGTGTCTTGGAAGTTTCTCCTGCTAGTAACCCTAGTGGCAGTTCCTCGGTGAGATCAATATCCTAATGGATATGTTTCCTTTGAGAAATTATACTGAATGAAGGAGGTGTGGGCCAATAACCTGTTAGAATATGAAATATTGTGCTCATTTTACCATTGACAATACCCTTGTCACCCAACCATAGGCTGAAGCCACCCTCCAAGCACCTTGACCTTGAAAGAGAAAAGAATCCTAATATCAATCCAATAGCCAAGAGAGGCTAATGCACCAAGTAGGAAGTAACAAAGCTAATCAGATAGTCCTAATGAAAAAATGGCGCAACACCTTCCCCAGGACTTGCACACAAAACTGTTGGACTGTAGTGCGCAGAAACTGCTCTCTACAATTCTGAGAAGTGCGACAAATGAGAGACCGGTGCCCTGTATTTATAGTATTCCTGGCAGACTTACCTAGGCTGATTTCTCCTTCTGGGTACTAATTAATTCATATTAATTATCTTTCTTCAGTCGACATCTCGTCTAGGGTTACATTCATTTCTTTGCTTCCTTCCAGAATATTCTAATCTCATCAAAGGTCATAATAGAGGTTCATACCTCCCGAAGCTACCATAATATAAACAAATGTTACAACCACATTGAGGTAGAAACCTTCCTCATTTTTCAAATGTGCCTGCAGATATTCATGAAAAGTGTGTTCTCTCATTCCAAAAGAGACCATGCTCTTTGACATCTCCCAAGCCTCTTTTATTAATTCCATTCTTTTCTTGATATTATTTTCCACATAGCCCCGGGCTGATGTGAGAAGGTTTGTTGATCCTTTTAATTTTGTCACAGGTGTGGTAGGCCCGATCATTTCTAAATTACTAGCAAGTACTAGAAGAGGCATTAAAGCTTCCTCCAATTCTTTGATTTTCTCCTTTAACTTAACACTCTCTACTTCAATGCCTCCAATAGAATTATCTAAAGTGTCTCCAGTTGCTCGGTGTATCTGGGAAATTTGGGAAGTCCACATGTTCGATAGCTCAATCTCTGAACGAGATTTCTCGTTCTTATTATCTACATCTCATTTCTCAATAATCAAATTTTTGGACTTGTTGTAAAAAACAACGCTCTAAAATGAAAAAGACTCTTCTTTGTCAGAGGTCTCGGTCTCAAATATTTCCATCTGATGGTTTTGGTGAGCATTTTTCTCTAGTTGTTCGACATTTGGAAACACTTTTGTTGGATTACTGAGAGGGGGGGTGAATCAGTAATAAAGAATTTTAATCATTTTTAACCATATAATCCAAGTGTTATATCAATGTAGCATTATCATCCAATAAT
>JZKD02S1673689.1:298895-309378 GCA_000966675.3 Picea glauca | reverse complement strand
TAAGAACGTTATTTTGGAATCATATGCCAAAAACAGACTTGTTGGAACACTTTGGTCTATCAATAGGGCAATAATTCATTAGCCTTAAATTCATTTCCCAATATCTGCGATAGTTTCTTAGAGAGAAACAAATGACATGAATAGGTCACAATATAGTCAAAATGATTGCATTAGTGCTGGTCATATCGCAGAGGCAAGGGTGATCCTAATTAGAATGCAAAAAAAAAATCTAGATGTGATTCTACCAGGCAAAGTCCTCAACGGAAGATGATTTTCAATCTTTAAGTAATATGAATCATTTTCAATGTATATGTTATTTATATTTAAATTTATGTCAAAAATTTTACGTGCTTGGCTTGCAGGTTAGGCGGAGGTGGCGCTAGGACTTGGAGCTGGAACTTGGCCCTAATTTATTATATTTATGTTTTTATTTTTATTTTTATTTTTATTTTTATTTTTTACAGTTACATAAATATTTTCATATACATATTATTCAGGGATTGTTCAGGATTTCAGGGCAAGGGTTTCAATATAGCCAATTAGGGCTTGTTTAAATTTATGAGTTATTGTTGAATAGTTTCAGTTCTAAACCTTCCTTTCTTACAAGCGGTTAGGTGGGTAGGTAGGTAGGTAGGTAGGCCCTTGGTTCCAGATTTTGAACCAGGGCTCTAATACCATGTGTAGGGTTCAGCTCCACAAAGCCTTATAAAACCCAAAAGAATTTATTTTAAGGAATGCTAACCTAACATTTATTTTATTTCATAATCAACATATAACCAAAACCAACATATATAAAATTTATTGAGCTGAACATAATAGCTTACGAACTACCTTATAACACTTCATATTCCTTAAATGCATAAAACAAATATGTAGATTAAAATACCTTGGTCTGATGCTAAACTTTCGCTTGTCTTGCTGACCTTCTGTTGCTTCCGCTTGTCTTGTTGACCTTCCTGCTGTTGCCTTGCCCAGCTTGATGCCACTGACCAGCTCTACCCAAACCGTGGTTCCTCCCTACCAGCTAGGAGCAATCTGTCCGGCTTCCTAGCTCCAGGATACCATATGGATATCCTGGCCCCCGTGCCCAAAACCCCCAGCAAATCGGTGCCCCCGTACTGATCCTTCCTGACTACAAAACTCAAAATCTCCACCAGCAAATCCAAGAGAACCTTGAAAAATAATAATCCCCCTCCTTCTGTAAGCCTCCTCCCCTCATATCCCCCCTTCACCGACCCTTTTCTCCTCATTTATTTCCTTATCCATACATTCATTGTCTTATCCTTTTAGTTAATGTCTTATCTGATTATTAATATTTCTTATCCTTACATTTAATGCTTCTTATCCCCTCCATATACTAAATCCTTTAATTAACAATTAAATTTATTAACCCTCTTAAATTTAATACCCGTCATTGAATGTAATAGGTAATTAATTAATTAATTAATTACTCAAAATTATAACAATTAATTAATAAATAAATATTTAATTAATATCATTATACCAATCTTTGTTTAGTTAATAACATGTTAGAAAAATTAATTACCTAATAAATTTTACTTAATGATCCCTAAGCATATATTCAACTAGGGTTGTTACAGAAACATTTTCTAGATTATGTTCAAGGTGGTTTTGGACAGGTTCACTTGGGTGATGATGCACCATGAAAATTTTTTGGAATGGGAAAGGTAAAAATAAAGGAAAGGAATGGAAACCAATGGTTGTTGAAAGAGGTAAGACATGTTCCAGATCTAAGGAAAAAATAATTTCAATAGGGAAGTTGGCAACTGAAGGTTGTATATCTATATTTACTATAAGGTGTGGAAGGTCACCAAAGCATCATTCGTGATAGAAAAAGGAGAGAAGGTAGGTACATTGTATTTATGTATTGGTAATACTAACTCTTCTATCTCTTTAGCTTCTATAGGAGTGGATACAACATTGTAGCATCATAGGATTGGAAACATGAGTGAGAAGGGGATGAAAATACTTCACAAAAGAATTTTGTTTCCAGATCTTAAACAAATTGATTTGGATTTCTGTGAGCATTGTGTTTATGGAAAAGAAAAGAGAGTCAGATTTATCAGAGTTGGAAAAGAAAAGAAGAGTGAAAGGTTAGAGCTTGTGCATACAAATGTATGGGGACCAGCTTAGGTATCATCTATTGGCATCTCTTGTCATTATGTTACTCTTATTGATTATGCAACTAGAAAAACTTGGGTTTATTGCATTCGACAAAAATATGATGTTTTTGATACTTTTAAGAAATGGAAAGCTTTGGTTGAGAATGAGATGGGAAAAAGGTTGAAGTGTCACAAATAAATAAATGGAGGTGAATATTGTAGCAAGGAGTTTAATGATTACTGTTCATACCATGGGATTCGTAGAGAGAAGACAATTCCAAGAAAATGGTGTGTCAGAAACGATGAATAGGACAATCATGGAGAGTTCAAGGAGTATGAGATGGCATGTTGGTTTTCCCTTACATTTCTGGGCAGATTCTGTAGATATTGTTGTTTAATTAATAAACAGAGGACCTTCAATCTCTTTGGATGGTGGAATTCCATAGGAGGCATGGACAGGTAAAAACGTAAACTATCTTTTTTGAAGACTTTTGGTTGTGAAGCATTTGTCCATATTGATAAAGAAAATAGAACAAAGCTTGAGGCAAAATACAAGAGGTGTACCTTTATTGGATATGGTGTTAATGATTTTGGTTATTGCTTATGGGATTATGAAAATCACAAAATAATTAGGAGTAGAGATGTCATATTCGATTTGAAGGTCATGTACAAAGATCATTTGCAGGGAAAGATACAAGAAAAAGAAAAACCATAATACACAGTGCTGGATGAGATTACTAAAAAAGAAACTTCTATGGTACTATAAAATGAAAATGTACAACAATAGGAGCAGTAGGTACCTCAAACTCCTACAAGTGTTGTTAGAATATCTACCAGGTTAAGTATACCCCATGAACGATACTCTCCTTCATTGTATTATTTATTGTTGACTGATTCTGGTGAACCAAAATGTTATGAAGAGGCAATGCATGTAGACACCAAAAAGAAGTGGGAGTAAGGCATGAAAGAGGAAATGGATTCCTTGGTAAGTAAACAGACTTGGGACTTGGTTCAATTTCCTGTAGGAAAGAGAGCATTACAGAATAAATGGGTTTACAAGTTGAAGGAAGAAGATGGAGGCAAAAAGAAGTACAAGGCTAGACTTGTTGTAAATGGATTTACACAAAAGAAAGGTATAGATTTTGATGAAATATTTTCTCCTCTTGTTAAAATGACTTCAGTTAGGAATATTTTAAGTCTTGTGGTAGTAGAATATTTTCATCTTGAACAACTAGATGTGAAAACAACGCTTCTCCGTGGGGATTTGGAGGAAGAGATTTATATGCAGTAGTCATAGGGGTATGAGGTCAAAGGGAAGGAGAATTGGGTATGTAGGTTGAAGAATAGCTTGTATGGCCTAAAGAAAGCTCCAAGGAAGTGGTATTTTAAGTTTGACAGGTTTATGACAGAACAAGGTTATAGTAGATGTCATTTGATCACTGTGTTTATTTTAAAAGGCTGGAAAATGGAAGCTATATTATCTTGCTATTGTATGTAGATGACATGCTTGTTGCAGTGTCTAATATGCAGGATAAAAATGTGCTAAAGAAGAAATTAGATAATTTATTTGCAATGAAGGATTTGGGTGTTGCAAAGAAAATCCTTGGTATGATCATAACAAGAGACAGAAAAAATCGCAAATTGACATTGTCTCAGGGTGAGTACTTAGAGAAGGTGTTGGAGAGGTTTAGAATGCATAATGAAAAACCACTTAGTACACCTTTGGCCAGCCATTTCAAATTAACCAAGGAAATGTGTCCCAAGACACAGGAGGAGATAGAATACATGTCTAGGGTCCCTTATTCATCAACAGTTGGAAGTTTTATGTATGCGATGGTTTGCACAAGACCCGATATTGCACATGCAGTGAGAGTTGTGAGTAGGTATATGAAAAATCCAGGTAAAGAACATTGGGAGGCAATAAAGTGTATTCTCGGGTATTTGAGAGTTAGTTATATTCATGCATTATGTTTTGAAGGTTCAAACATTGTTATACAGGGATATCTTGATTCATATATGGAATGTGATAGAGATAGCAGGAGGAGCACCAAAGGGTATGTTTTTACTGTAGGTGGAATGACAGTAATATGGATTTCAAAAATGCAAAAGGTTGTTGCAATTTCAACAAAAGAAGTGGAGTATGTTTCTGCTACAGAGGCTAGTAAAGACATGATTTGGTTACAGAGGTTTATGGAGGAATTGGGAAAGAAGCAGGAGAATAACAGGTTGTATTTTGACAGTGAGAGTGTCATTCATCTTGGAAATAACTCAGCCTTCCATTAGAAGACTAAGCATATACAACTCAAGTACCATTTCATACGATGTGTCTTGGAAGATGGACATTTGAAGTTGGAAAAGATACACACTAGCTAGAATCCTGTACACATGTTAACAAATGGAGTAACCAGGGAGAAACTAGTTCCTACTCAGTTTCAGTTGGTCTTCAAGAATGAATATGACGATGAGAAATTTTCTAGGTCCAAGAAGGATCATATTCCAACAGATACAACAACGTTGGATTTTTTTAGATCAATCTCCAATTGGGAGATTGTTGGTTGTGGAGCCTGATTATCTTCCTGATTCAGAGATCTTTTTTTTTCCAGCTGTGTTTATACCCCATGAAGACTTTACACCTCAGAAGAATGTACACTCCTCCACGCGAGGAGTGTAGGGGGGGTTACCCCCCCTGCAGAATCTAAGGGGTCTATCCCCTCGATTGGGGGGTTCGAAGGCAAGTGGGCCCCCGACGAAGGTTCGGGGGAGAAGCCCCCAAAGAAAAAATTTCCTTGTAAATGTATATTGTAATTTCATAGTAAATCTGGACCGTTCATTATAAGGTCGCAAGTCAGACAATAGAAGTTATGTTAGGGTTTTTTTACCTAGAAGGAAACACTCTTTTATGAGGGAAATGTATTGTGGCTATGTATCATTGCGAGTATTGTATTTTGAGTGAGGAGATTGTGAGAGAATGAAGAGGAAGCTACAATGGGTGTGGTGTAGGCTGTACCCCTTCATTCGCTGGATAATAATAAAGGAAGGACCTGGCAATTTCTCTGGTGGACATAGCCCACACTGGGTGAACCACATATATCTCTGTCTCTATTGTATTGTGTATCTTCTTTCTTTTATTTCTGCATTTGTTTTTATTGTATTGCTCCGCGATCCTGTTTTTCTAACACGAAGTGTGGAGACCTCCTAAATGGTTGATCGCTGAAGTGATGTGACGATTCGTCCTTCTGGATTTTTCGACAAGGAAAAGCTCATATGTTTCAGCATTGAAGTTGTGGAGTGGCTTATGTGTAACTTTGAGATTAAACCTTGCACAATTTCTAGAACCCCGAATGTGCGAGAGATGTTGATCTCATCGACCTATTGGATCTCCGTCATTGAAATTTAACCTGTGTATTTTCACAATCCAATCATGAAAAAGACTGCTCTTAATTGATGCATTTTATCCACGGGCATTCCCTATGCAAAAAAAATACTTGGTGGACCTGATGCATGCTCAATCAATGGAAAACTTGATGACAAGTATTTCGAACCAAATCACAACATGCAATTATCCTTCAAGAAAAGAGAAACAATTTGTGTAAAGAATAAATCAAGAACGATAATGAATAAAAACCAAGTCATTTAGTAATGGGAAATGACTTAAACAACTAGGAGAGGAATAATTTTGATGAAGGCATAGGGAAAAGAGGCAGGAGGGGCAGGGGTGTAGACTTAGGTCTCAAAATTGGCTCCAAATGGGGATAGAACTTCCTGGTGAGGTGCTAAGAACAACAGATCAATGCCTTGGAATTAAATAAATTGCTCCCACCTTCCTTTTCTTACCTCTATTTCTGTCTGTCGGCCATGTATATATTCTAGTGCCTCTCATCCATGCATCTTATTGACCTTAAAACTAAAACTACACCCTAGTGCCTTGTTGGGCTATGGATTCTTTATTCACAAGCAAACTAACTAATCAAAAATGAAAAAGGAAAGCTACACTCCAGTGCCTTTTTTGGGATATGGAGTCTTATTGTCGATCAAATGTATAAACAAAATAAAAAAGAAATGATTGAATGACGAGCTTTATTCAACACACCCCTAATATACTCAACTGAAAACAAAGTAATCTGTGTAATCAAATTTCTAGTGAAGCCATACGAGGATTTGATTAACAAGATGCAATTGACCTCCATATTTAAGTATGAACCTGATAATAGGAATTAAAAAATATAGCAACGAATTAAAATCTGGAGGCCCATACTTAAATTTTTGAAATTCTTCTTTCACAAAATGAATGAAATAAAACTATTTAATCCAATTTGATTGCATATAGACTGTTATAAAATCTGAAAAAACACGAGAACTATACCCTTTTTGATAATGAGCATCAATCTGATCCTCAAAAATGTAAGTTTGTTGTATTCTTTTCATTTTGTTGATGAATGTGCATGATTTCAGTTGTGTTGTATCCATTTCGTGGTAAAAAATTGAAAATACTTCGGTCAAGACAATTGTTAGTAGCAACATGCCATCTTGTTCATCAACCAAGATATGTCCTTCACTATTGTTCAGAGGACCAGATTCACAGTTATCACATATGGGTATATTAAGTTGATAAATTTGTTGTTGATTTTGGATGTCAATGTCATCTCCTCGACTTCTCTTTAAAACATATGCTTCACAACTTTCATAAGCTCAATCATGGTAGAACTTTGCTCCTCATCATCAGGGGATTTATCAGAGATGGGTTGGTCTTTAAAAATTCATGATTTGAACTTCAAAATCCTCCATTTCATGAGATCCTTGGAAGATTGACTGCATAATAGTAGCATGATCTATGCCAACTTTTGGATTGTAAATCTCATCATAACAAGTATTGTTAGAGATATTTGATATAAATTCAAACGTTTCTACAAAATCCTGATCATGTTTTTTGTCGTCGGAGTAATCAATAAAAATTTCCTCCTAAACATAAAAACTAGAGAAGATTTCACAAGGGGATGACTCTTCTCCCACTTGTTTAACATTAAATTCCTTCTCATTCATACTAATATAGGAACCAACTATAGAATTATTCATATATAAATTAAACTCCTCACAACAATTTTCAAAAACCAAATCAGTTGGAAAAAACCTTTTACAATGATCGCTAAATGTTGCATGGAACTCTTTCAGTGAAGAAATGCTAGCAGGAGACAAGGATCGGTACCATTCTTGAGAATATTCCTATAATGAGTACATTAAAATATCCATTAATACATCCTCATGATGTATACCCAACTGATGCATGACCTCATGGAATTCAAGAAAATGAATTGTGGGGTTATCATCTTTATCTTCTTTAAATCTGGGCAAGTAATCACCCCACTCATTTATAGTAGGAAAAGTGGGAACAACAAAGAAATTAAAAGGATAAAACCTTCGAGCCAAGATGGCTCCCATATGAAAATGTGACTTCTTAAAACTATGGATTCGCCACTGGATTCTTTAACCATGGAGTCGCCAAGTGAATGATCTACAATCTGAATTTGTTTGATCAAAGGTCATATATAATCATTTTCGTTCTCCCAGGGAAATACATTTACTTACTTTGTTCCCCGAAAACAATGCCAGAAGAGGTTTCTCCTAAATTCTGCACCTGACTGCTGAAGGGTAGAGCTAGGCCACCTCACGTTATGAATGTTTGTTTTTTTTTAATTTATGGGTGAGTTAGAGGGTTGGTTTACCAAGACATGAGCATAGTTTGGTTTGACAAATAACATGGAAAAGGGTCCTCGTTGGCTGGTGGCATACTAAGGATAGACAAGTGAAACATTAAATGTAAAAAACAAAGAAAAACAAAAAATCATTTAATGAACAATCTGGTGCCAGAAGTTTAAATATTAAAATGTCATTTCAAGCATTAAACATGTACCAAAAACACAGTTGTTCCCACAGGTTGCAACAAAAAAAAATGTTCATCAAAGCATAGTTGTTATCACATGTTGCATATTAATAAAGACAAGTTATACAATAGCTGAATGAAAAGAAACATACTTCTCACAAATCAAAACTCTATTTAAGATAAGAAACACATGCGAATTTGGACACAAACACACTGTCATCAATATTATCTTCACCAGGTAGAGAGATTTAATCCATGTGCAGAATGGGTCCAACTATTTGTTGTATTGATCTTTTTCTCCCAAAAACTTGAACCCTCAAAACATATAAAAATTTCATATTTATCATAGTTGCAGAGGCTCTCATCCATCTGGGACTCAGACTTAACTCTACACTACCAGTTGTAAAACAACTTATTAACTTAACTAGAAATTGTTGGAGTATAGTAATGAATACTCTAAACTTGAATTAACAAAAAGGAGTTGTTCTTATCATGCAAAAAATACCACTTATTATGTTTTAAACTTAAAATATTCTTGAACTAAAAAATTAAAAACTACTACTAGCAATGAAACTAGACTGATGCATGCACTAGAATGAACTGAGATTTGACAGAAAATGACTAGGAGAGAAAAAAATGAGTTCTGCATTGAGCATCGACATGCATGTGCACTGTTGGAGGCCACTAGAGATAAATAAATGTATTGGAAAGGTTTTTTCCCCATTCCTAGTTTGGCACCCCCTTTTAAACATTTCAAATGTGCAATAATTGTGGGTGAGCCACTTCGGAACTACGGTGTTTGGGGGATTTGGAGCACAGAGTATACTTATCCTCTGGAGGACAGAACTCTCATATTCATTATCTAGCACTAATCACTTATTAACCCGATATTACATTGACATTTATCATTTAAGGACTTTGGGACTCTGTCTCTTCAGGGATGGAGAGTTTTTCTTTTTGAATGTTGTACTTGGAAATCTCTCGGAGGATGATCCCCCAAATCTAACATGGTGGCCTGACGAAAAATCACTAACATGTCATGGAAGGGCGGCTGACATGTGTCTCAACTAATGAATTCCATGTGTCATGATAGAAGAGCGCCACACGTCTCCAACTCTCCAGGGCTTCGACACTTCAACAATTTTCATTCGCTCTAGGTTGGAATCTCCCGAAGTGACAATCTCCCAGAGTCATTAATTCATGATTAGTGCTAATTGATCCATGATTAAGAAACATTTACCATTAACTACTTCGAGAGTTCAGCGTTCGTGACTTTTAGACAATGCGCCTACTTTTGATAGGAATCTCCCAGAGGGCAATCTCCGGGAGCTAACATGGAGGTTGTGACGTCACGACAAATTACATGTCATGAAAAGAAGGATGACACATGTCACCTAGAATGGAGCAGATGGCGTGCTTAAAATGCTCGAAATGAGTACCACGTGTCACAGATGATGGATGCCACGTGTCACCATGGATGAACGTTATGTTTTAACATAGATGAGAGCTACGTATATCTGTCTCTTTGGGGTTTGGGGGATTTCAAATGAAAATTATGTATAACTCATGGAATACCGAAATAATGGAGTGACGTGGCACTTCGAGACTTCGCCACTTCACCTCTTTGAGCGATCAGGACTTCGCCTCTTCGGATATGGCGTTTCCATGAAATCACTATCGTTGATTGACACTTCTACTCTTTGATTGATCATAACTTTGGATCTTTGGATCTAATGTGTCCATGATGTCATTGTCATGGATCGACACTTCATCTCTTCGGTTGATCGACACGTCGAGACTTCAGATTTGACGTGCCCGCATGAGGAGAGTGACACGTGTCACCCAAAAATGGGCAAATGGAATAACCAAAGGTGTCTGAAATGAGTGCCATGTGTCTCCATTGATGACTGTCACATGTCAGTGCTAGAATAATTCGATGTGGCTCCAGCGTTTCGGCATTCAAAAATTTTTGAGTGCTAATTGTGGAGACCTCCCAAATGGTTTTTCATCGAAGCGATGCGATGGTTAGGTGTTTAGGAGTTTTTGACAAAGACAAGCTCAGATTTTTTGGCATTGAAATTGTAGAGTGTATTATGTGTAACTATGTGATTAAACCTCACACAAATAATGGAACCTTGAATGTGTGAGAGACGTTGATCTAATCAACCTATTGGATCTCCACTGTTGAAATTTAACCTCTCTATTTTCACAATCCAGGCTCGAAAAAGACTGCTCCAAATTGTTTTGTTCTATCCACGGGTGTTCCCTGTGCACACAAAATACTTGGTGTACATGTTTCATGCTTAATCAATGGAAAACATGATGAAAAGTATTTTGAACCAAATCACGACATGCAATTATCCATAAAAAAACAGAAACAATTTGTGAAAAGAATCAATCAAGAAAGATAATGAATAAAAACCAAGTCATTTAGTAATGGGAAACGACTTAACCAACCATAAGAGGAATCATTTTGATGAAG
>JZKD02S1673689.1:272626-295159 GCA_000966675.3 Picea glauca | reverse complement strand
TTTCGAAGAAACAACTTGTTTACCAGGGACTTTGATTGATACAAATTCCCCAACTTATCCCATAGTTCCTTGGTTGTAGATTCTCCTGAGACATTCAACAACACCGAATCTACCAAGTAGAGTTGAATAGTACTCCTTGCTCTTCTGTCCAAATTCTCCCAATATTCCTTCGACGTACCAGTAATTGGTGTACTAGTAGGTTGTGTACCAGTAGCCTGTGTGCTAGTAGATGGTGTACCGGGATCCACAATGATCCATTGTTCTTTGTCTACAAGAAGGTCCTCCATCTTGAGCTTCCATAGCTCAAAGTTTTTACCTATGAACTTCTCTATCTCAATTCTAGATGAGCTCACCATTCCTCTTTCTATACTCAAATCTCCACTGCAAAAGCTCCCACTAAACCCAGGTTTATCATAGACCCAAGATAAACTTGATCTATCAAGACCAAGCCAAATCCTCAACAACAAAGGTGTCTCTCTGAAGCCAAAAACGATCTCTAATACCACATATAAGTTTTAAACCTGTGAAGTAAAGCAATGCATACAGATTCTTAAGCAAAATAGAATTTAATCAATGGCTCATTCACATAGTACACAAAGATTTATACCGGAAACCCTCAACTGGGAAAAACTTTCTTATATTCATTATATCGAATTTCACCATTCACTATACAATATATACAATTTTTTTAGGTATTCTGTAGATACCAAAACCCTAATCCCTAAAACTGGGATTATTTTTAGTAAACCGCTAAAAATAGCAAAAACCGCCCAAAAAAACAAATTGGGGGCACTGCGCGTAACCAGGGGGGGGCATACCTGGGACCCCCCTGGGACCCCACTAGGAAAGTGCTCGGTGCACACGGAACACACATGGCACTAGTACAAGGGATCGTCAGACGTAGTTGTCATATCTGATGCACCCACACACACACATGCAAAGAATATAACACATACCCAACAATATTGTCCTCGTGATTAGGTTGTTTCTAAATTTATGAAGGCAACCTCCCAACCATTTCAGCAACAACATCTGGCTGCACAAAATCATGCCCCTCTACAAGGGGGCAATGCATGTCATTCCCACCATGGGGATATTGTTGGCACAGGAGTAGACTCGGGGTTCAATGCTTTAACAACGCACCCAAAAAACCCTAACTACTGACCCTTTTGGCAACACCTGCGAAGCAGATGAAGTATCACTCAAGGTAGAGGCTGGGGTGGTTGCAGGAATCAAGTGTCTACAACCTAGCTGGGACACAGATCTGTGATTACAACACTTAACAGAGCACTTAGCAATTAATGTCATTCATTAATATTCACTTCGCAGGGGAAAACCCTAATTATAGAACAACACAGTATTCACAAGATCTAATACATACAAGCACTTAGCATATAGAAGTAGATCCGATATGGCATTCATTCCCATTACTAAGCACTAAGATACTTTTATATCAGATGCATATAACATATATCATTGCACTAAGCATGAATCACATCAATAACATAACAACTATAATGCACAAAGCAACCACAACATAGGATATACATGGCTCACCCTAGTGTGAGGTTATGTCCACCAACTCTTCTCTTCTTTATTGTCTTCTGTCAATCTTCTACAAGCACAGAGCCACAAGAACCCACTCTACATAGGATAGGATATCTGCACACTCCTCTCCAAACCCTCCTTCCCCGAGATAGGTTACAACATAAAGCCTCTTTACAGTCACTTGCACTTAGTTTTGCAAGTTCTCATGTACACAGTATGCACAAAGATAACTCAATCACATAGATCCAACTACTTACATCACTTGCACTCAGCACAATATAACACTTAGCACCACATCTCTCCTACTTACATCACTTGCACTGTATTTATACATTAGAAGAGGTGCCAAGGCATGGGAAAACCCATGGGATGACATCCCATACCCGTTACATAAACCCTAAACCAAAAAATCCCTAAAAAGGGGGCAATATCCCGCGATCTCCACTTCTCCTTGCACTTCGCCTTCGACCAACCTGTCAAAGTCCCAAAACTGGTCAAACGTGACCAAGGTTCTCCAAAACTTGGTCAAGGTCCAACAACACCTATGAGGTGTATATGTTTTAGGCGGCTAATGTAATGACTTTAGAAAATACCTATGACACTCCTCTAGGTGATAAATCTAATGGAAAGACTATCAATCAACCCTCCACATCCACTCCTCCTCCATATTCCAATCCTCTTCAGATCACGAAGCCAATTTCTAATGCAGTGTTGTGCCCGCCCAAGAGCACAATTCAAAAAGTGACATTTAATACAAATGCATGTGCTTCCCAAAACTACAACATTGTTGAAGATTTGCCACATGCACCTTATGCTATGTAAACCCTCGAAGTTATAAAACATTGTCCAAGTCAATATAGAACCCCGTTCTTAGCCATTAGAGCTATGGATCTGGAGGAATCGAACTTGATTACGTTTAATCTGTATTATTTTAAGGAGAGGCTATCCCACCACTTAGCATTCCAAATTCAAAATTTGGTTGGTGGAAAGAACATCCTTCGCACTATTTTGAATGAGGGAGCCTCCACCTATGTCATGTATTTTCCTTTTTGTTAAGCCCTTGGTTCTCATAAACTTAGTGAGTCTCCTACCACCTTGAAAGTGTTTGATGGACATGGTTTCCAACCTCAAGGACTCTTGCAATATTTCACTGTGACATTGAAGGGTAAGACTGTTTCAGTTGATATCGAAGTATTTGACGCACCCATGGATTATAATTTGTTACTTGGTCATAGTTGGTTCTATGCGATGAATATCATCCTATCTGAAGTGTTTCATATTTTACGACTTCCCCATCAAGGAAATATTATCACTATTGACTAACTTGACTATATAACTCCAGATCTCCACAATGTCACAACAAATAATGTCCCTTTTCTAGTACATTATAGTCTTGAGAGTGTAGGAGTAGGTCTCCTTAAGGATTCCTCGCGCACGGGTTTTTTTTCTTTCCCTTCTCCTCCCACCTCGTAGGTTGCCACATTAAATACGTTTTTGAATTAGGTGTGATGATCCTTAGAATTATTTGATCCTTTGGTAGTACCTGGTCTCGATGAGAAGAGTTATTTTCCTATGTCAAGCTCATTAAAAACTAAAATAGATGCTAATGAGCATAGTTATATTCGTGTTTCAAGATCATTAAAAAATGAAACAACCCCTTATGAGCACAGTTCTTTTCCTGTGTCAAGCTCGTTAAAAAATGAAATGGACGCTTACTAGCATAGTTCATTGTCTCTGTTAGCACTAATATTTTCATGATCAAATTTTGGTCTTAAAAATTCATATTTTTCTTATATAAAGATAATAAGGTATTATTAACATCATTTTTTACATATTAAGGTCATATGAGGGGTTTTTAATTCTAAAACTAATATTTTGAAAAGGGTGCAACATGAAGTTCCTGCAATTTTCCTATGCAGAAAAAGTGCACTGGCGCTACAGGAAGTTCTTGTAGTGCAACCTGTTTTTAGGAAAATGACATGGTTTTGGTGGATGATTATGAGACTAGCCACCTATTCAAACTATTTACTTGCTAAGGTGAGTTTGATATCAATCACTTAATATCATATAGAATTACAACTCATTTTCCAAGTGGAGCTTGATTAGTCAAAGACTTATTCTAATGTAAAATCATTGCCTAGAAGTTAGGGTTTGTTGTCACTATCTAGCGCTCCTATTTTTTAGGGATATGACATCCTTTAAATTTTGACTCATATATATTTCAAACACCTTGGTACCTGATAATGAAGGTAGAATTCTTGATGGAAAATATTTTGGGAACACATCATCACGTTGACCTAATTTTTAGCAAGAAGTTACCAGAAAGTTTGGAATTTTCCTATTTTAGTCATTAACTTTTGGCATGGATTTCGAGCATATGCTGATCAATATAAGTAAAATGAAAGATCATTTTCGCAATAATAATTTTGTATACAAAAACCTCTTTCTGTTTTTACACATGTGTCATGGTTTTGGAGATGCGAATGAATCCTTACAACTCATTTTTCAGATTCAGAAATTTAAGAATTTTCCTGTTTTAGTCATTATCTTTGGGAACAAATCAGAGGTCTCTAGAAGGTTATTTGTGAAAAGTAAAAGATGTGTTTCTCAATAATGGACTCATATACAAAAACCTCTCTCATATTTTACACATGTTTCATGTTTTGGGAGAAACAGGTGGATCTCTGAGCATCATTTTTCCAGAATTTCGACAGTTTGTTTTTCCTAAAAATTGCCTCGCCACCTCATCATTTTGAGTTTGGGATGGAGGTTTTTGGATCCATTTTTCTTGGATATTGAGAATAATGTAATATATTTATAAAAGAGAGGAATGGAAAGATTAGGAGATTGGTTAGATCCATATTTTGTCTTTCATTGTAAAACTTTCAAGAGCTAATTTTTGCTTATATTTTCTTATGAAGCCAATGGTTTGTGTGTGTTTCTATTCTTTGTTTATGATATCTTTTACTTCATATTGAACATATTTTGATGTTGTATGATACATGCCTTCAAATATGCGTTGAGAAGGTTTCTTTATAGGATATATTGCAATATTTTCCACATAAATGTTTAAGCCCCTTGAATCTTATTTGGAAAGGGTTTCTCAGTGATGATTCATTCTTCTACTGAGTAAAGGCATTAAATAACAAGTTTCTCTTTGGTGAATTTATCAGTTTTTGTTCCATAATTCTTCCATACCATATCACTTATCTTATTTCACCAATCATAGATTTTATTTACCTAGTTTGTTGCACATAGGAAAGTTGTTTAAATAGCTCAAATCATAAGCCTCATTGAAACCAAATGTGTGATCTTTCCACCTTCATAACCTTATTGAGTATTATGAAATAAGATGTGCTAGGATTGTTCCTAAGGAAGTCTAGGAACAACTTATAGTGATAACACCCTCTATCAATCTTGTTAAAAAATGAAACAGACCGACCTCAATTCGAATCAAGTCTCACTCTGGATCGAATACTTAAACCTTCTTTTGCTCCACCTAGTGAAAATGTTCCTATTAGTAACCAAATGCCTAAACGAGGAAAGTAGAAGAGTTATTGTAGGAAACAACAATTGGGGGGAAGGTCTCCAACGTCTGGAAATCATGTTGGAGTGAAGCCACTAACTTCTATCACACAAGCTGGGGGGAAAATACCTCTAGAGAGACACGCTACTAGGAGTGATCCTCGCTTGGGGGGCATTCCTATTGTAATCTAGTATTCTTTTCTAGAACGAGCTTAGTCTTTGTTTTTTCTCATTCTTGTAAATACATGAGAATAGGTTACCGAGTTTAGTATTTTTTCTTTTTCATACTCGTTAATACATGAGAATTGGTTACCGAGTATACTTTTATCTATTTTTCGGATTCGTAAAATCTAATGAAAAGTAACTCTTTGGAGTCTCCTTTAAGCTCTTTTTAGACTCTCTAAACATGAAAATATTGTCGAGTGAGCTTGTTTCCTTTCACATTTGTTAAAATATTTGAAAGGGCATATTTCGAGTGGTATTTTATCTCTTTTTCGGCCTCACGAGACTAATTACGAAAAAGAATACTCTAGTCAAGCATGATTAGAAGAGTTCTCCCATGTATTATTTTACACTTTTTTTGGGCTTGGGAGACTAAATTTACGAAAATGTTATCCATGGAGTCATATTTAAGTTATTTTTAGACTCTCTAAACATGAAAAGCCATTGATTTTACCTTCTTTGGGGTCATAAAATTATGCATCGAAGGACCTCTGTGAATCCAATATCCAGGACCCATATAAGACCGAACCCCTCCTTCCTCAAGTTTGTTAAACATATGTCGAGGTACTCATCCAAATTATGAGCTATATCGAGCATATGTTATCCTTCTCAATATCATTGAAAAATAAAAGGGTACTCATCTATCTAGATGGGGGAAAATTGAAGGAAGTGGGTAAAGTTTTTTGGAATCCTTTATGGCAGCTATTGTCTCCCTTGAACATGGCACCTATTTGCATCTCATTTTAAAGTTCAGTGATATTCTTGTCTCTGAGTCATACTAATTCCATGTGTCGCTATAATTTTTCATTCCAGTCGAAGAGTGTTGATTAATTGGGTTGGTTTTCATTGATGTCAACCCTTGAAGAAAGTCTGGTAGAAAATTCTGATAACACAAAGGTTTGGGCAATGGACCCAAGTTTGTTTGATGGATAATGGTATTGGTTTTGATATATTTGTAGGCAATACTATTCTAGATGGATAGTACATGTCATGCCATTTTCAATGGTATGTGGAACGTCACATAACTCCTCACGGTTAGAGAGTTATGGCCATGTGAAGTTGGAGAACCCTCATGAGTCATTTAGAATCCCCAAAAGGTCAAAGTAGTCAAAGTGGTTGCAAAGAAGAAATTATTTAAATAATAAAGTGAAGTGATGAGTGTACTATAAGTCAAAGTGGATGCACAATAAATTATTTAAATAATAAAGTTAATGGAGAAATTAATAAGTGGACAAGTGGTTAGAAGTGGGTTAGCCCTAAAATAAGGAAAGTGGGTTAAGATGGTTAGAATGTAATTTAAATAATAAAGTGAAGTGATGAGTGTACTATAAGTCAAAGAAATTATTTAAATAATAAAGTTAATGGAGAAATTACTAAGTGGACAAGTGGTTAGAAGTATGTTAGCCCTAAAATAAGGAAATTGGGTTAAGATGGTTAAAAGGTAACCCCTTGAGGAAGCTACATGAAAGTATAAATAAGAGGCAAGGTTGTCTCATTTTAATCACACTTGAGCGTATTGAATATCTACAAGTGACTAAGGTAACCAAAGGATATCTAAGATGAATTTCAGAGGGAAGGTGAATTAAAGAAGGCCAAAATTCAAGGGAGGATAGATTATTTTAATGATGCTTTCTAAGATCCATACAACAAATATTATGTGTGGGCACGCTCTACAAGTTTTCTCTCTAGAATAATCTAGAATTCAACAAGGTATGCCATTTTTTCTATAACTCATTTTTTGAGAGGTTCCAAGTAGTGAAATCTGGAGGAATTGCATAAAGACATTGAAGAATATTGTGTACCATTTTTAGATCTTTATTCATTACATGTACATAGTTATGATTATTGCAAGTTAGGGTTGTTGACTAATCCAAAATTAGTCATGTGAGACTAAAGTAAAGTTTGATGAAAATGATAGTCTCTTGTTTTTAAAGTTAAGGAAGGTTTGCAGGTATGTGATCATATACACCAGGTCTGTTACAAAGTTACAAATCATATTTGGATGATAAAATTGATGAGGGATTTTTGGTTGAGGTATGTTACAGATAGAGGTTGTAAAATAGTGAGGTTGTGGCACATGATTTGATGTAATTGTTTATGGTATTTGGTTTCTAGAGAAATTTTTGATGGTTATATTGGTATATGCATTTGGTATATGGTTGAGGTACATGTTGGGTGCATGGTAGAGACAAGTAGTTGATGACTTGGCATATACATGAGGTGTATAGTTGATGATGTTGGTACATTTTGATGAGTTATATTTGATGCATGATTGGTACATACTTGGTACATGGTTGGAGGCACTTGTTAGTAGTATTGTTGACACATGGTTTATGGATGATGTAACATACTTTTCTTGGTATATTATTATAAGCACATATTGATCTTGGTGATGATTATGAGTTGTTGTGTTATGCTTGGTTGATGCACATCTTAGTGATATTGTGCATATGGTTGAGAGTTGTCTTTGTGATTGATCTTGGTGAGTATATATAATTTGGTTGATAATGTTGATGAGACAGGGTGTTTTGCTAGGTTGTTTGGATAGGTTTTTGTGATAGGTTATTTGTACAGGTTTGGTGCATGGTTGATGCATTTTTTTTATGGTACGGGTTGAGGTATGGTACAGTTTTGCATAGGTTATTGGTACAGGTTGTTACAGGTTGTTTGGTGCAGGTTAATTGTAATGTTCCCCAAATTTACCCAAAAAAAAAATTCTTAGGGACATTAAATTCCCTTCCTCTTCGATCAACTTATTTTGAAAGACTCAAAGTTATTGTAAGTAGGTAGTTGTCGTTTGCTTTCGTAAGGGATATTTTTACCATTTATATCGATACAACTAACTTACAATATAAAATACTTTATTTTCAGAGTTATTTCGTGCTGCATAGTAATCCCATATATACAGGTTGAGGGGGTAACTTCGCTATACTCTAGCTTCTCAAATTTTTAACATTTCTAAAGTTAGGATAACAGATTGAAGACCCCACAATCATTATAATAACTCTATATATATATATATATATATATACATGAATTAATGTTTACAATAATAAGGATCCTGAATATTATACCCATCCCTAGGTATAAACGTTTAACGTTGTAAATTGTTAAAGTATTAATAGTATTGGAGCCCTCTCCAAGCATAGCATAAAAGTATATTATGACATAAAGGATCTATACGAAAATATTGGGTTCCAATAGATCATACACCCTTATCGAAGTGAGATCCACATACCTTACATCAATGGCGACTTTATGTTTGTCTAACTGTCCGAATAAATAGACTCTGAAGAAAATGTCATGGTTAACCTTACGTTTACCAATACCCAGACTCACAAATTGGTTGACGGTTGGGCATCATTGAGGGGCCCAACGATACCAGTCCCCTTCCCCGAATTCGTTAACATCAACTAAGCAGGTGCTCACAACTTTAACTGAACGAGAGGTTGGGCTTGATAACCGAATTAGTCTTTCCTTGACCGAGTAGTGTCCCTCGCAGTAACTGTGTATGAATGCGAATGAGGTGTTTGTCAGGTCTCGAATTCAAGTCTCTACCTAGACTATTAATGGACACCTACCAGGGTACCTCCCAAGGGTTATCGCTCGATCACTGTGTCCAGTGTAAACGTGCCACCTCCCTCTTGTCACATGGCAAGGTACCAGGCTCATAACCATTACTATTACTCGTCTCAGAGGCAGATTTTTAGGGTTATTGTTTCATTTTCTTTCATCTCTCTATGTCCTTGGCGAAACGCTCCAGTGCTAACCCCATGGTATTCGACTCTGCGAGCTTGGCCAAAAAAATCATGTAGATGGGTTCGTCTTAGGCAGGAGGGAAAGGATGGGGCATCTACCGGATGGACGCTACCCTGAACCAGGTAAAACAAAATCTCTTTGTCATTTACTCTAAGTTTCTTCTGCGATTTCAGACTTTCGTAGTGTGCACTAGTCACCAGATATTTCTTTTTCTCTCTTTGACTCGCTCGGTCCTGCATTGGAGTCTTCTTTTAAAAGATATGATGTGTGTTAAATTCCCATTCTATGTCAGTAGAGGTTCTAACCCTAAATTGATTCTTCCATGATCTTTAAAGATTTGGTGCTCTCCTAAAAATTATGTTAACTGCCTGTGAGGTCGTAGGTTCTCTGAATTTGTTTTCAATGTAAATTTTGGACTTCTACTGTGTGATAGAAAATGCTAAGGCGATACCCTCCATATCTTGTTTGGGTATTTTTATACTGAATAAATGTTTTCCATTCTGATTGAATACGAGTATTTTTAATAGAAAGTTACGATTCTTGTCTGTTTGAACATTTAAAATAAGGGTTTTTGTGGGAGAAGAGAAATAGGGCTCTGAAAGAAACTTTCGTCTGACATTTCGAACTATGGATTTCAGGTTCTAAGAAAAATATGAATTGGATCTCGTTAAAATTCCATTTGGTTTATGTCTGTCTCCATATCACTGTTTTGTTAAGGAAATAGTCATTTCTGGTTCGTAGAGATTCACCGTGAAATAGTATGATATGTTGTAGAAACTTTTAACATCTTTTCCTGCGGATTGTTGGGAAATTTCTTTATTACTGTATCGAGTATTTTTTGTACAGACTCGTTTCCCTAAGTCTAAATACATTGCTCATATTTCGGGCAGGGATCATAACAGTCATACGATGCCTCCTGCGTGTAGTAATTCAGACTCTTTGTTCAAGTAATTATTTATAAATTCTTTGCTCCTGTATTCTGTGTTTGGAATTTGAGTGTTATAATTCCTGCAGCGTGAATAAAATACCATAGGTAAAACAAAGGGCGATAGATGCCTCACTGAGACATGTGTGGTTCTGAATGATTTGACCGGATTATCTAAGTATTCAATGTTAGCATATTTTTTCTTACTTACTTAATTCCAGAGTTATTTGGTTAATGCTTTCGGTTACCAAGCTAATGGTGGGACCCCTGTTATATTGTGAGGGCACCCATCAGACCTTTCCAAGTCCACTCCTCCCCTTCGGGCCTGTGGACAACTACTCGGTGACGTCGATGGAAAGCACTCCCGCCAAATTCCCAAGCTAAGTATTGCTCCTGTAAGTGAATCTTCAAAATTTAATTTGGTTAATTATTTACTATTATTGTTTCACTATTTCTCACCTTTTTTCTCTTTGCAGGTCTTAATGACTTCTACTAAAATGGATTCACTAACTCACTTCACTCAAAACGTACTCGAGTTCCACCTTATAGCATTCAAGGAAAAAAAAAAACCATCCAGGTTTTGTTCCAGTGATACAGGTGTCACCTAGGATAATCTTTATTGTATTGGTTTTCATGTCAGGTTCCTATCAAACTGGTTACTTGTATCTTAAATCCATAAGGAGAAATAGAGGGAAAAATAAAACTCTGCATTTGCTTTGAATTCCACTGTTAATATATTATGGACCGTGGCATCCTTGTAGAGTTTGAATACTCATTTAATTATTGGTCCAATTCCGGACGATATAACATATTTCATGTATTTTAATTTATTGGGCCTTTGCTTCTATTTTATTGTACATCTAGCAAAGGACTTTGTTTGGGAATAACTGATCTGTACAATTTCATACAATGGGCATAGTCATAATAATGAAATATTTACTCCATCTCTCTTGTGTCCAAGCACTGAAATTCTTGTTGCATGCGTAGTATATATGTTTAAGTAGTTATGTAACATTATGTAACATCTATGTGTATGTAATTCACATGTTTGGTAGGGATTAAAATAGCTCTAAAATGATTCTATTTTTCTTATAGGCATTCTGCATGTAACTGTCATAACCAACACACACTAGCTCTATTTCTTCCTTTAACAAAATAAATATGTTCCTATAACAGATAATACAACATAGCTTGTTACTTCATTCATTAACAAAATGAATCTGTTCCTACAACAGATAATAGTAGTTTTATTACTTTATTCATAAACAAAATAAATCTATTCCAATAACATATAACAGTGGTTTGATTACTTCAATCATTAACAGGGTCCAACCTCCAAGGATTCATCCTATAATTCATTTTATCCTACTTATCCATTATCAAAAAAAAACTATTCATATCATTCTACTAATGTAATAGATGCATTTTATCAGCCATAAAACAATAGCTCATCCATCCAGGAATAAGAGTATACTACCAACTATTTATTCAACAGAAATTCAACCAGAGAAGAGTAGAGGAACATATCTGAACCAAAAGATGAAATAACAAATAGAATAGCCAAGTTCCACCCAACCATACAACAGAGAAGCCAATCTACTTTCTTCGTTCACCCCCTAGCATGACCATGAACCGATGAGGGTGAACTCCAGAACCCCTCCTTAGCTATAGTCCTTCGTCAGTTATAGAAAACTTCTCCTTGCCTCACACTCAGAATGCAGTGCTCATAACATCAAGTGATACTATTTTTCCCCAGAATACTTGGCAGCGTCTTGCCTCCTCCCATATGCTATATATCCAAAAGCAATTGTGCCTAGGTATTTTTCCCCTTGGGAATTTTTGTAGCTTTCCAAATCCCTGATTTCCAGGGGCTACCAATGGCCAAATTCTTGATTTTCCACTTGTCACATTCAGCCCTGAGGTAGTTCCAACATGTTCCCCTCTCATGGAGTCATGGTCAACTGATTTCAACTCGGTTGTTCCATTTGTCCATCAACAATAAATATAAAAAAATATTTGTTTCTTACAAGTGTCATAGTCAAAGAGTTGGTTGGAACAAATCAAATCTTTTCCCAAAAGTGATAATCATAATTTACCATTAACTAAATTTGAAATTCGGAATTTCCATAAATGGCAATAATTTTCCAATTTCGAGTTTACCAAAAACGAAAATAATTTCCTAAGTATTTTTAGACTTAATAATAATTTATTTTGGGGGACATTAAATCCTTTCCCCCTTCAGTGAAACACTGTCCTTAGTTTTCGTTCCTTTCTTAGAACAGGGTTGGATGATATTTCTACAAATCTCCCTCCAGTGGCCTCCTCAGGGATAAAGTGCTTCCATTGCACTTTTACCTGGGCGACTACTCTTTTCCGTAGTACTATTTCTCTCTCATATAGAATGCGCAGAGGTTTCGCTTGGAACTCGCTTTCTGGTTCCACCTGTACCATGCTTCAATCGATCATGTGAGTAGGGTCATGAACATAATGTTTTGAAAAAGAAACATGAAATACATTATGAATTTTTAGATTTGCAAGAAGTGCAAATTGGTATGCCACTGGTCCAATTCGAGCTAAGATATCGAAAGGGCCACAAAACTTGGTTGCCAACTTGGAACAGTTTCCTAGATTTAGTGCACTTCTTTTGGATTTGACTTTTAAATAAACATGGTTTTCTACTTGGAAGTCTTGGTGTCTTCTTTTCAGGTCTACGTAACTTTTTTTTCTGTCTTGTGCTTCGAAGGGGCTCATCTTAGCCAATGTGTAGTAACAATTTTTGTACGCCAATTCCACCAAATGCAGGTAGTCTTCCCACCTACTTGGTTTCATCCTTACGTACATTCATAACATATCTTCCACGATTTGGTTGGTTAATTCATTCTGCCCATCCGTTTGTGGATGGTAGCTTGTGTTGAAATTCAAGTTAGTATTTAACCCTACAAACAATTATTTCCAAAATGTAGATGTGGATTTCACGTCTTTATCTCAAATCACCATTTTAGGAATACCATGCAGTCTAAAAATTTATTTCATGAATATTTCAGCGATATTAATAGCTTTAAAAGTAGACTTTACAGGAATAAAGTGTGCAGACTTACTAAGCTTATCGATTACTACCATAATTGAATCATTCTGTTTTTGAGTTCTAGGAAAACCTGTAATAAAATCCAGTGATATAGTCTCCCATTTCCATTCTGGCACAGGTAGAGGCTACAACAGGCCGGCTGGGGTGTTCAACTTTCACCTGTTGACAACCTTGGTACCTAGATAAGTATTCTACTGCTTCACCCTTCATATTATGCCAATAAAATAACTAACTTAGTGTTGTCACCGTTTTCCGGTATCCTGGATAACCAGAATATGGTTTCTTATGTATTTCGTCTAAAACTATTAACTTTAATTCAACAGAATCTGGTATGTATAATCTATTTTTAAATCTTAGTAGACCATTTCTATCTAAACTCATATATGTTCTGTCTAAATTTTCTGCATTATTTCGTAATTATGCCACTGTTTTAGTGTAATTTTCATCATTATTACTTGCATCCTTTATCCTCTACTCAAGATCACTAATGTTTATTTCAAACAACCCATGAGTTCTTCTGCTTAAAGCATCAACCACCTTGTTTTTCTTACCTTTGATCTGTCTTACCTCAAGGTTGAATTCGCTCAAGAAGGCCATCCATCTTTCTTACCTTGCGTTAAACTCTGGTTGACTAAACAAAATTTTACGCCACTGTTATCAGTCAATAACATAAATTTTCTGCTCATTATATAATGCTGAAAATATTGTTCATTAAACACATGAAAGTCACTGGCGCGTTAGTAAGATCAAACGGTATAACAACGAATTCGTAATGTCCATATCTTATTCTGAATGTTGTTTTACTTATGTTTTCATCTTTTAACCTAACTTGGTGATAACCAGATCTTAAATCCAATTTATAAAAACTCTTTTCCCCACCTACTTAATCAAACAAATCATTTATCCTAGGTAAGGGGTACTTGTTTTTAACAGTGATTTTGTTTAATTTTTATAATTGATGCATAACCTTAGAGTTTTGTCCTTCTTTTTAACAAAAAGTACTGATGCTCCCCATGGTGAGACACTTGGTCTGATATACTCTTTGTCTAATAGTTATTGTAGTTGAATTTTTAATTTTGTTAATTCTGGTAAACTCATTCGGTAGGGTGCCTTAGATACCGGAGCCAAACCAAGCAATAGGATAATAGAAAATTCTATCTCACTCCGTGGGGGAATTTCAGGTATCTCATCAACAAACACATCTTTGAATTCATGCAAGATGACAAAATCCTCTAAGCCAAGTTTATTTACTTTTTCTAACAGATTTTTCACTTGGATAGCATAAATTTGACCGTCTTTTTTCATGCACTTCTTAAATTGCATTGTTGAAATCTGCCTAACTAAGATTAGTTTTTGTATACCTTGAACTGTCCTAACCGTGTTGTTTTCGTCTTTATACTTGAGTGATTTTTCATAACTATCTAAAAATGCTTTATGCCTTTCTAACCAATCCATTCTGATAATTATGTCATAAGACCCTAACGATAGAATGTTCAGATTTTTCTTTGTGTTTTGACCCCCTAAACTGAACTCACAGTCGAAAATAAAATCATATACTTTTCTTTTTGTCTCTATTGCTAGTTGTACTAGCCAAGATTTTGCATGTTTTGTTATTTTAAATTTATTTGAATCCACTATACCATGGACGATATAAATCAATGTAGCTCCAGGAGCAATTAAAACAGAAATACGAGTATTGTTAATTTTACCTTCAATTTCCACTACAATGGACTAGTGATCAGCGTGTCGGCCATCCATGACTGCATTGATCCGATGTAAACTTTTTCCCACATCTCCCACCGTGGAGGCTTACTATAGGTTGTGAACCGCAGTCCTGGATGTTGAAGTCAAATGTGGAAAGTTCCTCCTTAAGCGAGGTTCTCCACATTCCCAGCATTTTAACGGATCCCCGGGGCTATCCCCAAACTTCTTTGTGCCTAGATTGACAGGTTTACCACCTCCTTCTGTGATCTGGTTATTGGTGTGAAAATATTTCCTTGGAAAACTCCTTGCCGCGTTCTGGGAAAGGGTTGGTTGATACCCCTTCTTTCGTTGATTCATTTGGTCTTGTTTCTTGTCTTTCCAAGCCTTGAGAAATTCCGAGAAATAAGGGTTTTCGTGGGATAAGAGAAATAGGGCTCTGAAAGAAACTTCTGTCTGACATTTCAAACTGCGGATTTTAGGTTCTGAGAAAAATATGATTCCAGTCTCGTTATAATTCCATTTGGTTCTTGACTATCTCCATATCACTACTTTGTTAAGGAAATAGTCCTTTCTGGTTCGTAGAGATTCACCGTGAAATCATATGATATGCTGTAGAAATTTTAAACATATTTTCCTGTGGATTGTTCGAAAATTTCTTTGTTATTGTATCGAGTCTTCTTCGTACAGACTCATTTCCCTAAGTCTAAATACATTGTTCATATTCCAGGCAGGGATCGTAACCGTCATACGTTGCCTCCTGTGTGTACTAATTCAGACTCTAACTTGGATCAAGTAATTATTTATAAATTCTTTGCTCTTGTATTCTGTTTTTGGAATTTGACTGTTATAATTCCTATAGCGTGAATAAAATAGCATAGGTAAAACAAAGGGAAATAGACACCTCACTATGACATGTGTGGTTATGTATGATTTGATCGGATTATCGAAGTATTCAATGTTAGCATACTTTTTCTTACTTACTTAATTCCATAGTTATTTGGTTAATTATTTCGATTACCAAGCTAATGGTGGGACCCCTGTTATATTGCGAGGGAACCCATCAGACCTTTCCAAGTCCACTCCTCCCCTTCAGGCCTGTGGACAGTTTACTCGGTGACGCCGATGGAAAGCACTCCTGCCAAATTCTCAAGCTAAGTATTTCTCCTGTAAGTGAATCTTCAAAATTTAATTTGGTTAATTATTTACTATTATTGTTTCACTAATTCCCACCCTTTTTATCTTTGCAGGGCTTAACCACTTATACTCAAATGGATTCACTAACTCGATTCACTCGAAAGGTACTCGAGTTCCACCTTATAGCGTTCAAGGAAAAAAAACACTATCTAGGTGGTTTTCCAGTGATACAGGTGTCACCTAGGATAATCTTTATTGTATTAGTTTTCATGCCAAGTTCCTATCAAACTAGTTACTTGTATCTTAAATCCATAAGGAGAAATAGAGGGAAAAATAAAACTTCGTATTGGCTCTGAATTCCACTGTTAATTTATTATGGATCGTGGCATTCTTGTAGAGTTTGAATACTCATTTAATTACTGGTCCAATTCTGGACGATAGAACATATTTCATGTATTTAAATTTATTGGGCCTTTGCTTCTGTGTTATTGTATATCCAACAAAGGACTTCGTTTGGGAATAACTATTCTGTACAATTTCATACAATGGGCATAGTCATAATAATGAAATATTTACTCCATCTCTCTTGTGTCCAAGCACATAAATTCTTGTTGCATGCATAGTATAGATGTTTAAGTAGTTACGTAACATTCTGTACAACGATAATGTATATATATATATATGTGTGTGTGTGTGTGTGTGTGTGTGTGTATTCCCATCGTATATGGATAATTATTCTAAGTTTTGTTTGGCATTTACTCTGTCTGGTATTCTCAACTATCTAAAACCGTTCTGTGTATTTAACCTACAACATGTCTAGATATATACATAAAATCTCAAGTTTACTTCCATAATTTCCTTTAGCATTTGTACAGGTTAATGTTACTTGAAAAAAACTGAACATCTATGTGTACGTAATTCACATGTCTGGTAGGGATTAAAATAGCTCTGAAATGATTCTATTTTTCTTATAGGTATTCCCCATGTACCTTCCATAACCAACATACAATATCTCTATTTCTTCCTTCTTTAACAAAATAAATTTGATCCTATAACAACTAATACATCATAGCTTGTTACTTCATTTATTAACAAAATGAATATGTTCCTACAACAGATAATAGTAGTTGTATTACTTTATTCATAAACAAAATAAATATATTCCAACAACATATAATAGTAGTTTCATTACTTCAGTCATTAACAAAATCCAACCTCGAAGGATTCATCCTATAATTTGTTTTATCCTACTTAGACATTATCTAACAAACATGATTCATATCATTCTACTAACATAATAGATGCATTTTATCAGCCATAAAACAATAGGTCATCCATCCAAGAATAAGAGTATACTACCAACTATTTATTCAACAAAAATTCAACTAGAGAAGAGTAGAGTAACATATCTGAACCAAAAGTTGAAACAACAAATGGAACATCCAAGTTCCACCCAACCATAGAACATAGTAGCCAATCTACTTTTTTTGTTCACCCCCTAGCCTGGCCATGAACCCATGAGGGCAAATTCCAGAACTCCTCCTTAGCTATAGTCCTTCGTTAGTTACATAAAACTTATTTTTGCCTCACACTCAAAATGCAGTGCTCATAACAACAAGTGATACTATTTTTCCCCAGCGTACTTGGCAACGTCCTGCCTCCTCCCATATGTTATATATCCAAAAGAAATTGTGCCTAGGTCTTTTTCCCCTTGGGAATTTTTGCATCTTTTCAAATCCCTGATTTTCAGGGGTTGCCAATGGCCAAATTCTTGATTTTCCACTTGTCCATTTATCCCTGAGGTAGTTTCAACATGTTCCCCTCTCATGGAGTCATGGTCAGCTGATTTCAACTTGGATGTTCCATTTGTCCATCAGCAATAAATATAAAAAATATGTGTTTCTTATAAGTGTCATAGTCAAAGAATTGGTTGAGACAAATCAAATCTTTTCCCAAGAGTCATAATCCTAATTTACCATTAACTAAATTCAGAATTCGGAATATCCATAAATGGAAATAATTTTCCAAGTTTGAATTTACCAAAAACGAAAATTATTTCCTAAGTATTTTCAGACTTAATAATAATTTGTTTTTGGGGACATTACATTAATTGGTACAGGTTTACAGTAGTATGTCTCACAGTGATAGTGTTAAAGTGGTTCCATCATTCTACTTCTACGTCAAGGTGGTTGGACGGGGCAAGGACAGGTGGTTGTATCCACCTTCCGGTTGTAGTCAGAGAACACAGGGGGTTGTAGCCAGAGAATTGGGGAGTTGGAGCTTCCCTCATGTTGTACCCTGAGAAACTAGGGGGTTGGAGCCTCCTTCTGGTTTCAGCTGGAAAAGAAAGGAAGTTGATGCTTCCAATGAATGTAATCTTAAAGACATATAAGAAAAATCATTATGTGGTTTTATCTTGCTTTGGGTTTCCACGTAAAAACATTGGTGCACTGTGTATGTGTTTAATTTCTCATTCATTCATTGTTTATTTACTCTAAAACTATTGGATGATAATGTTACATTGATATAACACTTTCATTTTATGGTTAAAAATGATTAAATTGCTCTATCACTGTTTCACCTCCCCTCTCAATAATCCAACAATTGGTATTAGAGTCGGTTCCTTCAGGGAACTGTTTAACCACTGGAAGAAGATCATGGATTATTCTGAGAATGGAGTACCATTGTTTGATGGTTAGAATGGTTTAAAGTATGAGTTATGGAGTGGAAGGATGAAAGTATTTTTACAAGCACAGGGGTATTATATTTGGCTATCAATCGTTACAGGATATGATAGTTCAAAAAGGGAAAATACTGCAGCCAAGAAGGAATTGAAGAAGAATAAAAAAATAGCAATGGATTTCATCTGGGAAGGATTACCTAATCTGATAAGAGAAAAGGTTGTTAAATGTTCATCAACCAAAGAACTTTGGGATAAGTTACATGAAATATATTCTTCACCCATCGCAGATTCAGAAAATGCTAAAGAAGATGCAGATACATATCAAAAAGAATTATATTCACCATGTCAAACATATTCAGAAGATGAAGAGTACATAATCATCAGATGTATGTTTTTTTTCTTTAATTGTGAAAAACGCGGACATCTTGAAATAAAATTCCATGAAGGAAATGAGACAGAAAAACTAATTGAAAATGAAGACAATTATGAAGCAGAATTTATTAATGCTTTACATGAACTAATAGAAGAAAACACGTCACTCAAGAAAGAATTTATGAAACAAAAGGAAAGTGTTCAAATTTTTGAAGAATCCCAATAGGTCATCGAGAACTTAAGAACTTAGATAGAAGAAGCCAGAAAGATAGAAGAAAATCTTGAATATCAAAAACAGTATTTGGAATCCAACATAGCAGCACAGAAGAAAGAAGCAGAAATGAGAGAGAAGATATTGACATATCATCTTAAGGAAATAACTAACGATCTAAACCATCTTGAGGCAAAGTTTGGTCAAGAAGAGAAAGGACTTGAAGAATAAATAATCACATTAAAAGTTCAGCTAGAAGAAGCGAAAAGAACAGAAGAAGTCATGAAATATCAAATAGTGAAGAAAGAATAAGAGATTGAGAAGCTTGAAGAAGAAGTTGTCACAATGAGAAGTAAAATCGTCAATCTCAACAAGAATGTTGAAAAGACAAAAACATCCACATCATTTATAGAGAATGAAGAGAATCACTCTAGGTTGCTACAAAAGAAGAATGAAGAAAATAGAAATATTTATGCAGAAGTACTCAAAGGAAGGAATCATGGTCAACCAGAATCTAAGAAAACTATTAAAGATACATCTTCAAGAAGACAATCCATGTTAAAGCGACAAAGAAGCTTCAATCATGATCATGATTAGTCAAGGAATAAATTCAGAAGGACTACACCACAAAGAAGATCACTCACTCCCAGGTATGCAAATTTATTTTATGGTCATTGTTTTTATTGTACTAATTTTGGACATAAGGTTGCAGATTGCAGGGATTATAAAAAAAATATTCAAGCAAGAAATGCCTATGTGGCACCACGTAACATTGAACATTGCAAATGTAATAACTATGGACACATATCTAGTGATTGTAGAAGCATGATCGATACTTCCATGAAAGAGAACACTAATATCAGATATAAGAAAGTATGGATAAGAAAACATGAAGAACATGTGAATAAAGACTAGGTCCCAGAGATCACAAGATTGGAAATAAAACGAGATGAAGAAAATTTTACAGAGAAAAATAAAGATGTCAGATACAGAGAGGTTTGGAAAATACCTCAAAGAAAAGAAAGACAGGTAAATAAAGAACATGTTCAAGAGATTGTACTTTCAGGCATTGTAGTGAAATATGAATCCACATACAGAAAGAAAGAAGTCATAGGTCATAGAAATGATGAATCTACCAATGAAGATGATGATGAATACACATCAAAGAAGGAATTGTTTTGATCCATCCAGCTTAGAGACTCCTAGGTAATATTAATATTAGACATGGGGAGTCTATGTGGTAGCTGTGACAGACCAAAGAACCATCCTTTGAGCAACTTGCAAAGTTTGAGTAGACAGATCCAGAGCAGTCAGTTAGTTGAAGTACAATAAGTTGTAGTAGTAAAGGCTTCATGATAGTATAGTGATAAATAGGTCAGCATTATGGATAGTTGTGAGGTATATTCAGTGAACAGATTTACGAAGTAGAAGTAAAATATGAAGAAGGGTTCAATAAAAGGAAGTGTAGAAAACAACCTCTACATCAAGGTTAAGACATAAATTGACAAAGGATATGTAGAATGAATTTGAAATGTCATTACTCGGAGAACTATCCTTCTTTATGGGTCTTCAGATATGTCAAAGCAACTGAGGAATTTTTATTTCTCAAACTAATTATATCAAAGAAATGATAAAGAGGTTTGGAATGGAAGACTGCAAACCAATTACCACTCCTATGCAAATCAGTTTCAAGTTGAGAAAAGATGATGATTCAAAGTCAACAGATCAAAGAAAATATAGGTCAATGATCAGTAGCTTACTATATGTGACATCATCCAGACCAGATGTAATGTAGGCAGTTGGAAATGTGGCATGATTTCAAGCAACACCAAAGGAATCACATGTATTAGCAGTGAATAGGATTTTCAGATATCTCCAAGGAGCATAAGATTTTGTCTTATGGTATCCAAAAGGAAAGGATCTATCACTTATTGCCTACATAGATGCAAATTGGGCATGTTGCATTGATGACAGACGAAGCACCAATGGAGGAGTGTTCTACTTGGGTGAGTGTTTAGTATTTTTTCTAAACAAGAAACAATAATCAGTATCTTTATCTACAACCGAAGCAGAGTATATTGCAAAAACATGATGTTGTACTCAGGTTCTATGGATGAAATGTTTTTTGACAAATATACAGGTTCGGTATGATGATCCCATTCTAATATATTGTGATAATACAAGCAGCATAAGTATCTCAAAGAACTCGGTGATGCACTACAAGAAGAATCACATTCCAGTAAAGTATCACTTTCTACGGGAACAGGTTGCAGAAAAGAACATCAAATTTGAATATGTGGGAGCAAAAGAACAAGAGGAAGACATATTTACAAAACCGCTTCCAAGGGAATCCTTTGAGTATCTTTGCCATAGACTCAGAGTAATTTTTACTCCAAAATGATTGTTATTGAATGATTATCTTATATGTATTAAATTTACACGAGGAAGCACCATAAAGAGGACAATTTAGGTTGGGAGATCAGTTTCAAGAAGAGTTCAGTCAGGAGAAGAAGCCCCAAATGGAAATATACATTTTACCATTGATGACAAAGGGGGAGAGATTTATCAGATTCAAAGGTAAATTCTTGGAGAAAGAGCACAGAGGAATGGTTCCACGGGGAGCGATGGTCACAGGGGGATCCTGAGCAATATGACTTTAGTATTGCATCATATTGTTTCCATCAATGCCAAAGGGTGATATTTTTTATTAATTGGGTTGGTTGTCATTGATGTCAACCCTTGAAGAATGTCTGGTAGCAAAAATGTTTGGGTAATGGAACCAAGTTTGTTTGATGGATAATGGTATGAGTTTTTATATATTTGTAGGAAAGACTATTCTAGATGGATAGTACATGTCATGTCATTTCCATTGGTATGTGGAACGTCACATAACTCCTCATGGTTAGATATTTATGGCCATGTGAAGTTGGAGAACCCTCATGTGTCATGTAGAAGCCCCAAAAGGTCAAAGTAGTCAAAGTGGTTGCAAAGAAGAAATTATTTAAATAATAAAGTGAAGTGATGAGTGCACTATAAGTAAAAGTGGATACAAAAGAAATTATTTAAATAATAAAGTTAATGGAGAAATTACTAAGTGGACAAGTGGTTATAAGTGGGTTAGCCCTAAAATAAAGAAAGTCGGTTAAAATGGTTAGAAGGTAATTTAAATAATAAAGTTAATGGAGAAATTACTAAGTGGACAAGTGGTTAGAAGTAGGTTAGCCTAAAATAAGGAAAGTGGATTAAGACAGTTAAAAGGTAACCCCTTGAGGAAGCTACATGAAAGTATAAATAAGAGGCAAGGCTCTCTCATTTTAATCAAACTTGAGCATATTGAATATATACAAATGACTGAGGTAACCAAA